>JABASH010002618.1:0-19411 GCA_019776445.1 Tomocerus maximus | reverse complement strand
ATTTACGATACATCGCATAATATAGATTCACCGTTATTGCAGTATAGTAAAGGCGGAGCTTAAATTTCATTTCGTCCAAACAATTTATGACGGAACTATACATATTTGTTGTGAGAGAAGACAATTTCTGAATGTCTCTGTTTACTTGAGAATAGTTGTAGCAAATAAGTGTAGCCCAGTAGAAAGGGTGGGCGAAGGAAGATAGAGACATTTGGGAGGTAATTCAAGCTTCCATAAGTTTTGTGTGTGGTTCTCCCCGAATTCAGCAACTGTTTCCCTTTCATTTAGAAACAGATCTTTTGTACTGTGTGAATTTGATTTGTGGTTTGGCTGGCACTATACGTTTGGATTACAGAAGCACTTTCTTCCCGTCCCGTTTGTAATGCAATCCTTCTAATGTAAAATGCAGTGGTAAATGATGGTGAATGGTGGCACGCTGTTGTGTACTGCACTCCTATGTAATACAATAGAAAGAGTGGTGGATAAAGTTATTGGTATAGTACAAGTTATATATATTTGAAAGAGGAATTTGCAGGGTGTTGTATGATGGATGAGATGAAAAGAGAGTGAAGGGAGCAGACATAAAAGTAACTTTTCACAAGACTTGGACAGCCAAAGCAGAACGGAGTGCTCAACTTTAGTTCTACTGTTCTAAGTAGTACAAACGCATAGCAGTGGTGGCCAATGCTGATGTTTAGATATTCTTATTCGGTTTGTGCATGTGCACTATGTACGTAAGTCATGAGTGACCATAGTAGTGCTTCTTAGTGAATATCTAATAGTATTTTATAGTAGTTTTGTTAAATGTATTATATAAATAAACTAAAGTGTGTATAGTAATAGGAATTTATATTCTTCTTCAAATATGCTCTGAATCAACACCAACAGAGAACAGAAGACAACTATACTTATGTTAGACGGATGATGCCGGATATTGAATTTTGGACACACATTATTCATCGGGAGATCGAATTCCCGCATGCTATTTTCATTCAGGAGTCGTATTTACCGTTTTTCTTATTTCTTCACTTCGCTCTACATGTGGCAGTAGTGGCACGTGTGTGTAAAGGCCTTACTTTTGACTGAGCATCTTCGATCTCCTGTTTCGATGCATGTAGGTAGGTAGCACAAAGGATCAAAGAACTAACTATATGTGTGGTCTTTACAATAAAGTTTAAGGGAAAAGTGTGGTCGATAAGTTTTTGCTGATTTATTACGTTTACGTTCTGTTTAAATTAGAAAGCAGGTTCAAAGAGGATAACACTTATACTCGGCTTGTTGTGCTGGAATAGTAAATCAATATACATAAATAATGTGTATGTGTAGAGGTGTTTTGGCTCACTACGTCTTACCTTATCACTTATGATGAAAACAATACAAACTGTAGTCAGTAGTCAACATTTAGTAGTATGTAGAGCGGAAATTGTGTACATTCTTATGAAATTTAATGAAATGCATTGATTAAAGTTTAATTTTGGTGTTGAAAATAAGTTATATTAAGTATTTTTGACTAGATAAAATAGTAGTAGGATGGCAGAAGAGTGAGTAGCACTGGCACTACAGCTACAGTTTAACAAATATATGTAAATGTGAATAGAAATAAGTTTTGAACAAATGTAGAAAGTTTTCCGCGGTTTGCTAATAGTTTGCCTCTTGTCTTATTGTAGTTGAGTTATAGCTTTTGGGCCTTTGCTCTCACTGAACTGACGAAGTAAACGGAGCGTAAAACTTTAGTGTAAAGTATTTTAGTAACAGTTGCATTTCGTCTGTATAATAAAATAATAGAGTATTACAGAAGCAGCATGAAATGGGATGAGGACGAGAGGGAAAAGATGGGAAAGCAAGAGAAAGTAAAATGCTATCTGACTGAATTGTGACGCTAACGTGGAGCAACACAATCGAGTTTTGTATAATGAGATTGGCAAGGTTAGACCAGTCTGGGTTTAGTTTAGGTTACTTTGCCAATGAGGCAGACACTTACCGCAAAGCCCACAAAACAGACAAACGAAAGGGAACGACCAAAGAGAAATGCTCATCTTTACTTATTTTCTAACATTTCTAGCAAAGTGAAAGCCTACGAATAGAGAGAATGGAATCGAAAGCTTAACTTGTTGTTAACACTGCTTTTACCCTTATCATCGCTTACTGCTTACAAATGCCTTGGAATATTCTCGAACTATGCTAACTACCTTATAATATTATTCTACATTTATTTTGTTAGGATTTTCTCCTGTCTCTCCCTTGCTCTCTCTACATTTTAACTCGTGTGATAAATCGACTGTGCATAATTGTATGTAATAGCTTTTCTAGAGCACAATGCTCTTCAAATACTTAAGTTGTCCTAAATTCCATCTGACTAAAGCTTTTCTAACTATATAGTATGCTATAGTATCTATATCATTACGCACTACACTATTCACATTATATGCTGTGGCTGTGTATGTATGTAAAATGTAAAACACAACTTTGTAGTGCTTGCTAGTAAGACATACTTACATTTACCTACATAGTATATGTAATATGTACTTATCCATGTAATATTAAAGATTTTTAAATGTTGTGGATAAAAAATTAATACAGTACCATTATCGTGTAAGGGTTTACCGTTTACCCCCATTTTGTCAACACCTAAAACCCAACAGTGAAAAATCTACCAAAAAGACTAATTGTGAACACCAGTTTCCTTTTTGTCAACAAGTCAGGTTTTATTTAGTAAATAAGTCACATTGTCTTGTCAAAATGTCCTCAAATGTAAAATGATAATTAAAATGTTTACGTATGGGTAAGTATGTATTGCCACATGTTTAGGGTCACCGAACACGATTCAATGTAATGTAGGTAGGCAAAGATAGATTAGTTAAGTGTTGCATACTTCAGAAATAAGTCTCATAGTCCATACCTAGTACAGTACACAAAATACAAAGACAAAATGGTGTGTTGACGAAAAGGACAATGGTGTTGACAAAAAGGGTTCTGTATAATATTTTTTGTTGGGAAAAAGGTGTTGGCAAAAAGGGGTTGACAAAATGGGGCCCGCCCGGTGTAAGTATATAACAAATTACAATCTGTAAGCCATTCTTAGAAAAGTGTGTGTTTAGTGTAGGTGAGTGACTTTAAACATTTTACGCATTTATTGATGTTTTTATTCGTCCATACTAGTAGTTCTTTAATAATGGTCGCAGCAATTTTGAGGTGAATAGAGTGAATACTGTATCTGTATATGGTAAAGAAAAGTACAGTTGAGCAAGCGCATGTAAGGAGAATATAATGTATTTGTATTCATTCATATAACCGCTTTAGTTAAACTTTGTCATATTTAAAAGGTGAAATCTATTTATGAATGCAAATCTTGGTGAGAATGGGTCTCGTGTTTGAATTTCGATTCCATCATCCACCTAAAAATTCGGTTATCATGCTTAAGAGCGATATATCTAAATATAGTTATGACATTTTTATTTTGTAATACAAGGCTCGAGCGTGAGTGATTCTATTACATACGTGTCTTGCATTTTTATGTATTTCCTGTTAAATAGGATCTCTTTTTATCATTTTATCATGCGTGTGGGATCACAGAAACCATTCAATGCTACAGGCAGTTCCAACTTTCAGTGTTGATTTGAATATCGTAGGAAGGCTAAAGTATTATTCATTATGAATGACAAGTTATAACATCAGCCAATCCATGCATGCGCCGTTATTTAATATAAGTATATTCAATCCGGTCTAACTTTCCTCACTAGTATATGGCAGTAATGATTTTGCAAACGTAAGTAATTACGAACTGCTAGGTAAATACATACGAGTCTAAAGTTTCTGGGGTAATTATAAAAGCTATTGGGAATATAAGTAATGTATATTTCTATAGTATCACATCTGCATGCAACTACGGAGAAAGTTTGGAAGGTTTCACTTGAGTGGGAGATATTCCGGAGCTTTTCCTCGCTGGTTGACTACACTTAGTAAACAAGGATCACCTGCGGGCGATATGCAGATTCTGTTTTCTCTTTTATCTATTTAATTCCTCTCTGCAGATATTGTATAGCCACTTGTGTAACATTATGAAATTACCAGTTGATAGATATAGCTCATCTATTACATATTGAATCTATGCAGCAATAATCGTGCTTAGGGATAACGCAGTCGAGTTAAGAACAGATTCGTGCATATACTATATACACAAGAGATAGTACGTACCTAACAATAAGAGATACTCTATGCTTATATAGGGGTACTTAAATAATAATTTTACTTGCGCAACAGTATTGTATTGTAAGATGCTACCAAGGACTAAAGAATGCAGAATAAACTTTAATGGATTTTGATTGTTTGCAGGCGAAGCTGGAGACGAAGGCCCTGAAAGCGAAAAGACCCGGATTTACAGATGAACGGTATAATGAGACATCCTACTATGTGGAAAATGGTAAGTGATTTCCTTGTTTGACTGCATGCATAGAGTAAGTGAAAGTAAAATAAATTATTTATCAATTTGCCGAGGTAGGTGGTGTTGCATTCATAGTTGTGATGGAATGCTAAGTAGTAGTTTGGTACGCACTTTGACTGTATATAATAGAGTATGGGAAGAAGGAGCATGAATGAATGAGTGACATGGGATAAATGATAAATTGATGAGATTTTGATTACGAGTCCGTGGAGCGTTAGAATGAATAAATGGGAGATAAAGCCTAGATTTTGTGTGCTAGTTGAAATGAAGGAACTGAGGGATGGAGTAATGTAATCACGCAGAAGTGGAATGGAGATTAGCAGTAGTGAATCGAGTAAGTAGAAATTCCGACCTGCCAGATAATTTAGAATGACTCCTACAAGAGTTTCCTTCTTTCTATGTCTTGATGTCGTGACACAGGTGAGTGATCTAAATTCGGGATCCAAAAGCGATCTCTTCAAGGAAATTAAGTGGGAATCTCCGGGAATCTTTCGGCAAAACTTGAATAGACAGACATAGCTAAACTACATAACGATAAGTAAACCTTGAGAATGACTAGGTCTACAGTTTAAATATCGGAGATACTAGTTAGATTCTTTTATAGAATTGCAAGTGGTACTTACTTAGACACAGTCGAATGCTCGGCCCGAATCGAAACTAAGTATTTCCTATACTCAACTTAGTATTACTTATCTACGTATACATAACAATTTCACAGAGAGTTATAGTGAAGAAAAGAGAAAATCTTAGCACGATACCAAAGCCGATCTCGTCATCAGTAAGAGAGATGTGAGAGTAGCAGGTTTGGTTTGGTGTCCCTCAGGGGAGTAGTTCTAGTCCCTTGTCCAACTCTAATGATGCTTCTCCGTAGTCTTTTTACATCTTTCCTCTTATTTGTTCGAGAAGCTTTATTCTCTTTACCAATAGCGACTACCTATACTATGAATTCAGTTTATATGTGGATAGAATATATTTCTACGAGTATATGTAGTGACTGCATGCATCTTTTCACTTGACTTGGTTTTCTTTCCCTTTCTATACTTACAGCACGGTACACTTCCCTCTTTTACTTTTGTTCTTCCCGTTTTGTTTGAGTTGACTTTGACTTTGAGGTTGTATGTATTTATTTATACATAGCTTGGACTCTTTCATTCAAAGACATGGCTAGGGTTAGGATGTACAGATAAGTGGAAATACCTCCTCCTCCTTGGTACACTTTCTTCCCTATCTGCCTTTACTCTGTGGATCTACCATTTATTATGTATAGGAAGTGTACCGAGAAGATCTAGATTGTCTATCTGCTTTGTTGTTGAAGTGAGTATGGAATCCTGCTTGCTAAAGATGATTGAGCTTTCCACTCACTCCCGTCACATTGCATTCGCAATACCATTCCCATTCAGCATTCAACTGCGAGGCTATTATGGCCGTGACTACTGCCAGGCCCAACACTAACTACTGCAGACAATTGAGATTTTGGCTTCAATCCTCTATGGCTTCCTTCCTCCACTACATTTTCCTCATCCTTCCCATTCTCAGGCAGATGTGTAGTGTACGGACATATTATATCTATCAGCTGGCTCTGGTAGACCGGAGTGGGACCTCTGTGCTCTGATTTCTACCCGAGATATTTTCTTTCTGTTCTACAGAGACCTGAGGTGAAGTCTGGTTTTGTTTAATAGGAGCACAGCAGTACAGTTAAGAGTGAGCAATAGTCGGCTGTTAGAACTTTTGGTCTTAAGACAAAAGGGCAGAAAGGTCAACCTTACAGATTTCATAGAGCAACGGTCATCCTAATGTGATTGGTAATGGCAGAGAAAGTCACTCGGGAATTAAACTTATTGTTTTCCCCGTCACTCGGCCTGTCTTTTACTGCCTTACTACCTATTCATACAAACCTTTATTATTGGAATCCTTTCTTTTCTAGTTTACCGAATTACATTTACTAAGACTAATAGCAATACGGGTGACATAAAAAGGCACTGTGCTCTGCTCTCTTCTTCCTCCAAATCACTAAGCTGCTCTATGCCCCCGAAAGTTTCTTAATACAGTGCTTCTATGCAATCCGTAGGTACTCCGCTTGTAATCTGTACTCAGGGAACCTGATTCCATTTCATCTGACGTTTATCTTCGTATGTAATCGTGTCATAAAAAATAAATAAAAACGGACTGTTCATTTATGTATTACTAAATTCGGGTCGATTAGTGTAGTACATAAAATATTAAGTACCATACCTACTCCTACTGAGGTACTCCCTTATTGCCTATTATAGTACGAAACTAACATTATTTACACTTTCTCTGCTTTCACAAATTACCCCACTATGCCCACTAGTATGTCACTGTCCAATTGAAAATTTACTTTTTCCTGACAACAACGAGTATACCGTATTATGTAATCCATTCTAAAAATGTTTTTAAAAAAGTTTGGAGAAATATCTAATGCTCGTTTTAAGGTCATTTCATATGCAAGAGATTATTGATTAATTTCAACCCGAAAGAGATGGGAATACTAGAAGTAGTCTTCTCTTCTTCACAAAAAATTCGTCGGAGAAGATAAAGGGTTGAGAACAGATGGCTTTTAAAAGCATCCTTGGGGATGCACTAGAGTAAGAGATAGTGTCAAGATAGATCATCATAGGAACGTTTAAAATCTCCGTCTTCTCTGTAGTTGATAAAGCTTAGGTATGTCTATGTGGACTGAATTCATAATGGGCATTGTTGGGTACATTCCTCATTTTTCATTTCCTTTTATGTTTTCGACTTTTCATGTAGAGCATAGTAATCCGTATGGCTGGACTCATGAATTTGAATTAATTCTTTGCATCATTTGCAAAAATACATTTAGCTATCTTTAAACGATATATTTGTCATAGTCATGGGGGATTACTGAGTCTTTATGCAGTTTTTAAGTTTTATACTGGTTCAAAGGATCTTTCTCAGAAAAAGTAAACGTATATTAATTCGACTAGATGCGTCATTGCCCATAATTTGAAAGTATGCAAAAATTGCAATGCAAAATATATTACACAATTGCACTGCACATTTAATAAAACACGAAGTAAATGCAGAGTGAAGGGATCAAATTGAAAGAATTATACTGATTATAGTAAAAATGGAATTATGCAAGGTTTATGAATGTGTTATAGGTTTGAGGGAAATATGTGATTAGAATGAAAAAGTGTCGGATTCTTGCCCTCATTGTAGTTGTCTGCGGTAGACCTTCGCATTTCCTCGACATGTTCCGATAACCAAAGTGCAGCAGTTAAGTGTGCGCATTGGGTGGGTCGTTTGTTGGTGTAGCCGAAATTTTGAAAGTTACCATACGAGAACTACATTATAGTATATGTAGATATTATAACAAGGGAAGGATGAGTAAGCTGAACTGTGAATATTACGGAATATTACTAAGTACGGTAAAGTATGTGGTAAATAAATGCATACGTGTAGTAAAGTATAAATATCGGAGAGAGTATCTGTAGAGAGTTATCTGAGTTAGTCTCGGTTGGTCTGGTGTTGGAATTGTATATTGCCATTCCGTTTAAATAGGTGACTGCTGTCATGTCACTCTTCTGTGTCGCTCGGTCGTTTAGATGGAAGAGGATGAGTCGGTGTAATCCCGTTCCTTACTCCCCACAGTACAACAGTGTGGACAAAAATAGCATTGTCACTCTACACTGTCACTTTCTGGACACGAAAATTTATAACATATGTATTGTGAAAAGATAGGAGTGACGTATGCTGATACGCTGATAGTGTGTCACAGTCAAATCTAGCTACTTACTACTACATTACGCTCTAAGGAACTAGAACCACGCATATGGATGTTGCATATTGAAACTAAAGCTAGCATCAACAGAAAAGTAGAATGTTATGTAATGTAGTACTCGGTTGCATGCAAGTTGCGTTAGAACGGTGGCCCACATTAGATCTCGTACTTACTGACAACGGTTGTGCTTTTCTTAAAGTTCAGTTAATCTCATCCGTTTTACCTTCACTTCACTTAGTTAGTAATTTTTTTCTAGGGAAAGGAAGTAGCATAGCAGATTTTGGCAAAGTCTCTCGTCTCGAATATAGTGTTTTACTTTTCCTGAGGACTTGGGCTGAAAATGAAGTGAATTAGTTGAGTAGCGGTGTACAAGTTATCTACTTACTTGTGTCTAGTAGTTAAGTTAACTAACCACGTACTACATAAACACATTGATTTACTGTTGTAATAAGAGATATCTTGTTGAAAACACTCGTGGCGACATGTGGAAAGTCAATATGAATCTAAATCTAATAAGTCTTGCCACATTGCACAAAATATATAAAAGTGCCACTGTCTTGCGCAAAAAACACACACTTATGCAAGTACTTATACTTAGCGTTTAGCACATTTTACACTATGCTTCACTTGTCTCTCTCACTCACCTGTTTTATTATGAAAATACCTAAACGTGGCTTATTATTTCAGGAATTGCATAGTGAACTAAGTAATGCAGAAATCAATTGATGCATTTGTTTATTTTAATGTTGGCAAAATCGCTGTGGGTTAAAGTTAGAAGTTTTTTTGATGCGATGATAAAATTGTGGAGTTTTGCTGAAGTAAAGTCATGTTGGTAAAGTTAGGCTTGCAGCGAGAAGACAGGGCAATATGCTAAATAAGGTGGAGTATGGAACTTGGTAGTTTTAATAAATAATTCATAAAGCGCCTCTGTCTGCGTCTCCGCTCTATATGTGAAGGAGGAGAGTGGGTATATATTCTGTCTAATATGGAATGGATGTCCATGTAGTGTGTGCATATGCATTACAAGAATCTTTCCTTGGAACGTATGTTTTCTTTTCTGTTCATTTGGTGTACTTGCATTGTAGTGTAGTGTAAGTAAAGTAGTGCAATGTAGTCGTGCACAAGAAGACATAAACAGAAAGCAGACTGGCAGACAAACAGACAGCTCACTGCTGTTGAGCAATGACGGGCATCATGAGGTTATTACAGAAATGTGTGTACCTACTTTAAGGGCGATGAAACTCGAACACTTGAAACATCTTCAGTTGAAATCTTCCTACGGACGCACGTAGGGAAATAGGGGCGAATGGAGCGTATTACTTAACCAAGAGGCTTCCAGGGTATTTCATAATATGTTTTCCCAAGTTGAGGATACACAAGACAGATTAGTATTTGCTTTTCAGAATTGGTTTTGGGTAGATTTACTGGCTAAGTTGATTTGGAATGTAGCAAACCCTGTATAGTAGTGCGCTGTCTAGAACGCTCTATTGAATTACATTCCATTCCGTAACCATAAAGTTTGCCAACAGCATATTCCTTGTAATTTTCCTGATGAAAATGCGAAAAGAAGAGAACTCTTCCTTTTCTCCACTATCTAGTTTATTCCATGCGTTCGTTCTCTTTTCATCCTCCTATACTTTGTAGCGTATGCATCTATGTGTAATGAAGATTATATGACATGTTCATGCATACTGCAATGAATCTAAAGCTTATTGAATGAGTTCATAAAGTGATGCTGTGGTACCTAACTGTATGCGACTAACTATAAAATATATGTAAACAGAGTATCATATTATGGCACATTTATGCTTTTTATGTGCTAAAGTTGAGAATATTGCTTGTTGCTCTTGTTCTTAAAATGCCATGTGCCAACATTCGGCTGTTCTTTGTTATTTTTTGCTAGATATCCTGTTTTATGTAGTTTAGGCTTTATTATTTCTTTACCTACCTTACGTGAAACGGTAATCACGCCAATATTTATACTACTCTCTGTATATGTAGTAGTTGCCCAAATTTTCCGGGTATCGTATTGTCGGTATCGTATAACTTTATCGTGGTTCATTATCTACACATTATTACATAATAGGTACATTTAGATGACGAAATGGTCTATGTAAACTACGGAAGCTAAAATTGGAGAAAAGTTGGCCATAGCCAAACCACCCATAATGTATTCTTAGTTGCCACAATTTTTCTAGTCAAGCAAAGCTGAACGCTAATTTCTCAAGTATGACGAGTTAATGTAATGCAATAAATAAGCATCTTGACGACTGACTCTTCCCTCCTTCTTTCTCCTCCCAGCCACAGGCTGTCTACTTTTAAAAGTTAGTTGTCTTTAGTTTTCCAAAGTAGTAGATACTATATCACTATATCCTATATGTAGCCTTGTTATTTGGTATACCACTAAATACTTGCTTCCGGTACACGTACAACTTGATCTTTAAGCAAACTTTTAGATAATTGGTTTCGTATACGTACTTTGTTCTAGTTATATCCCCAACTTTAGAATTAGTGCGGTGGGTGTATATTTAGAATTATAGGTACTCTACTGTCTGTACTGTCAAAAATCTGTATAGTAAGCAAATATACTAGTAGAAATAGTGATTTGTAAAGGTAAAAGAAGCCGTAGTAAAGAAGAATATAGATTTTAGACTGCTGTTCGAAATTACATGTGTGAATTGAGTGAATTGTAGGAGAGTGCAGTGAGGCGTTCTGTAATTTAATTTGTAATGGAAATAACCTGTAAAGGAGAATAGATGAATGATGATGATGATTATGGAAGCAGTAAGTACAAGTAGTTAGTAAGTTAAGGGTTTCTTTGTGGTCTTGATTTCTCGTCCGTTTTTGAATCATTTAGTTAAATAATTGTATAGCCTTTGTTTCATTCTGTATGTATATATGTGTTATAACTGTGTATACTATATTATGGTATGCTACCGTACATCAGACAGACAGAGTAGAGCAAATAAATAGAAATGTACAAATGGTCGTCTTGTTAGTGTTAGGGCTTGAGAGAATACTTATGCGGCTGGAGTTCTAGGGTTTGTGTAGCTGTGGTGCGGAGTGTGGCCTAGTCATTTTACTCCTTGGAACAAAACAGCAGGAAGAATGGGAGAATAACGCGAAAGTCAAGTAGAAGCGTAGCAGTAGTGAGACACTTATGCACGCTTTGGTTGCGTTGCGTTATGTTACTTTACGTATGCTAAGACTCAAAATTTATTGCTGGTAATAATAATTCTTCAAAAGAATCTTTATTAGTTGCAAGTATGGGAACACAAGTGGAATGGAAGACCAGTCTTAAGCAGTGCAATGCAAACTGTATTGTATGAGGGAGAAACCTAGCATTCCGCGGTTCGGAGTTTCACCATTGCATTAGTTTCTTTGCCAGACCACGCTACACCAGACAAGACATGCTGGGATTTGCATACTGCATTCTAAACAGGACAAAAAGCCTAAGCCTACCTATAAAATATGGTCATTGTTTCATATCTTCCATTAGAATTTATTTACAGTGTAAGCAAGGCTCTTGGAAGTTTCATAAAGGTACACACTCACTCATCAGTCCTTTTGTTTTATTATTGCTATTATTCTTCAGTTTTTACAATGTTTTTTTTACTTAGTTTACATTAACTACACTTAAGCCTTGAGAATTGTTTTGTGTTGGATTTGCATTGCACGACTGATTGATTTCACATACGAAGCTAAGCAGAGTGTGTGAGATGAATTTTAATCAATTCTATATGCCATAGCATTAGGATATTACTCTTTGTGTGCATTTGAGTTGAAACTTTGAAACTTGTGTGTGAAATTAATCAAACTAGTATTCTAGTGGGTTATATGATTTATATTCCGCATGCTGTGTGGGTAGCTTTGTTTTTAGCAGCGAGATGCCTGACAAGACAAAGACCCAAACATTATTTGATCCATTGTTTTTAGGATAAATATTAGACTGAGGAAGTGCAAACTGCAGAGTACATAGTATTTATTAATTGTTTTTAAGTTGGGATACAAGATTAAAATCCGTGTTATTTATGCATGCATTATTTGCAATGTAAATTAACATGTTAAGGTCAACAATGTTCATTAATCCTACTACTTATGACATGGCTTTACTAAATTGTAGTGTGCAGTTATGCATAAGTGATTTGTAGTCGTGGGAGTTTAATTTGTAATTCAGATAAGGAGTTGGTTTAATTTAGGCCGTGTCTGTAAAAACTGTGATGGCCCATGATTATTTTAACGTTCGTGTATCGTTTAGTTTACCTTGGGTGTAACTAACAGTATAAATGAGACACGGTAGCATATATTGTGGTGTTTTTGTGTGCTTGGGATATTTTATGGGTTTATATTAGGATTTTGATAGGA
Organism: Tomocerus maximus; assembly: GCA_019776445.1. Taxonomy (NCBI): domain Eukaryota; kingdom Metazoa; phylum Arthropoda; class Collembola; order Entomobryomorpha; family Tomoceridae; genus Tomocerus; species Tomocerus maximus. The sequence goes on along the minus strand of JABASH010002618.1, from coordinate 6,839 downwards.
TAAAACTGCACTTCATTCTAAGACGAACCAACATGAATATTTGAGCGTTAGTTACAGATGAGGATTTCAGGTTTGCTGAGGAGCAGCGTACATGTTATTACGCAGTTACATGGATGATACATGACGTGTTTTTATGCTAGTGCTCCTTATTACTAATGTAAACTTATCGATTAGAGGGTTAGAGTAAGATGAGGAATAAACCATAAGGTTAGTCATGATGGTTCCTGTAAAAGTTATTGAGCGACTCACTCTTTGCATCTTCTTCTGTCTACTCAACGATAAAACTAATAGATAGTGACTTGGAAAAGTTATACAATATTATTAGTCTCCTCTATTACTTGTACTGAGATGTACTTACATGATGATGGAGATGGAAGATAGTATAAAATATTTATAAGACTTCGAAGAAGGCTTAGGAAATAAGATAATCCAATGTAGCAAGCAAGCAGAGTGAGGTATACAAGTAGGTTACGTGAAAATCTATATTACTTAATATACTGGGATATAGGAGATGTTTCTAAAGTTAATCAGTACTTTTTATGTTCGAGGAACGGGTAAGAGAGCAAAGATGATATTACAAACTTGCCTTTCTCGGATTTATCTCCGAGCTCCATATACTAATAATATACTTTTAAGTTTGTGAAATAGAATATCTACAAATAGGCGATACAATTCAGGAGGTAGCTACTGAAACCTCTCCTGTGAGTCATTTAACCGCCTTTATCGCTTCCAATCCAAACGGGATGTCTCAATTGGCAATGTGATCCCCTAGATTTATTTTTAGCTGGGTTTACTTTAGCATATGCCATTGTCTCGTTTATGACAACACCTTTGAATGCACGTAGGTACTTATAGACAGCCTTAGGAGATAGCATGCAAATGCAGTGATCCGTAATTATGTTATTTACGAAGGGGTTTCCTTTATTAAGTTATTCTGTAAAATTTGGTAATAGGACCATTGTAATTTAAAATGAAAATGGGGAGAAAATTGATTTTTGGGAATTAGATTTCTGAAGCTGGAAGATATAAAATAAATCTGATCTAAATCGTGAGTTGTAGAGAACGTACATATTGGTTTTCCAGATTTTCTCCTCTTAAGTATTCCTATGCATTCTACACTTTGTGCCATGCTGGATTATTACTTGGTAATAGAGGGGTCATTCAATACTTAAGAATGTCCTATAACGGAGGAGGTCTGTGGAATAGTCAAGAGCTAGGAGGAGAATGGCTCCAGTATCATTTACTATGTAGTTACTTAGAATTATAGTATGGAGAAAGAAGCGGAGTCGAGTGTCGAGATCAGTTAAAAGAAATTGGATATGTAATATATGTCTTGTTTTTCCCAAGGATGCCAAGGAAAGTTTTGGTTTTGAGATTGGAGTTCTTGTAATGTACCTTGCCCTGAAGATTTTGCCGAGTTTGTGTGTGTGATTATAATGGTACATGTAGAATGGGACATTTTAATGTAGTTTAGTGTTAAATTGGTAAAGCAAAACTGACGACACTATCACTCTACTATAGTGAACTATAGGGAGAGGAGGGACAAGGACGAAGTTATAAGAACATAGTTAAACTAAGTATACATAATAGTAGACACAGGATACAATGTGGCACGAAGAAAAGACAGAGTATGTAGTTGGAGAAAGGCATGAATAAATGTAGAGATCTATTCTTCGCTTTGATATTTCACATGGCTTGATTCCCATCAAGATACCTACTAGGTATTGTAAGATTTCTCTATTTCCCCTGCTGTGGCAGCACAATTATAGTAAAAGACAGATAATAATACGTAAGTTATGTGTGTAAGTGCATAATAGCTTTTTATTGTATAGTCGATAATGTCGTATATTCTTCTTCTGTACAGTATAATCTCATTTTGAGTACCTATATGTTAAAGAACTGTATAGCTGAGAAAATAAACAGAGAGAAGTTTTCGCTGATAACAAGTTAATGAATGACAACTTTGTGAGGTCCAAATGTACTACTTATTTATTGATAATATAAGTTTTGGGGAAGAGGAAGAAGCGTTAGGTAGACTGACTGGAAGTTAATTTTGTGATTAGGTATAAGTACATGTATTTTGGAAGGAAGTCTGGAAAAGTTCTTTGGAAATGATCTTTATCTTAAGAATTTATTGCAGAGCGTGACGAAATAATTACATTTATTTACATGAATTTGTGCAGAGTCAAGAGAATAAGGAACCAAGTAATTTTATATTTGTGACATTCCTATTTACTTGGATTGGAGACTATTTTTCATTGAGAATTCTCTTTTACTACCTGACAGGTAGTCGTTTTGGAGCTATTCATTCCTTTTAGAAGGATAATAATGGAGGTACAGAGTAAATGTTCGTACGTAATTGTGCATTTCCATTCTGGTTGGAAGGCCATTGTGTATGACGACTGGACGTCATTATAGACTGTTGTGAGTGACAAACTCTGTTGACAATAACAATGAGCAGATTTATATTTTCTATTTTCATCCTGACCACGTCCACTTTACCTCTTCTACCACATCAGTCATAGTCAACAGAGTTGGGAAATGCTTTTCTTCCTTTGACTGCTAGTGGTAGCTAGGGACGGGGTTTTTGTGCAATGGCCGTATAATCCTTTATATATAAAATTATAAGTTTAACCAGGAGTTCATCCAAGTAGTGTGTGTCTCTCTCGCAGGTGATTTATTGGTCATGTCTTGAAGGGAATAAGAAGATATGTCCTGTGGGACTCATGTGCTCAGTGCTCCCATTCAGTCAGCTCCTTTCTATCATATCCACCATTCGTGAATTTCAACATGCTCACTCTTGTTCCTCTTCGAATCCTTAAGTACAATATTAAACTTTCTGCATGCGAACCATGAAAATATCTTCCCTCCCTCTGACTGATAATGCTATTGATACATTCTCAATGCATCAGCAGAATAGTAATTCTTCTAAATTGCAGTTGTCTTGAGTATTTGTCACATAATGTGTTATAAGAGATTCTAACTGTCAGAAGAACAAATACAGATGTATTTTTGTTAACCCTATTCAAAACTGCATGAGTGGCTCTGGCTTCCCTCTGGGCTATGCTGCAACTAGGGATTTTGGCAACTGACACACAGTTAACTCCACTCACACATGTCAATCAATCTATTTCACTCCCTCAATTATTAGCACTCTCACAGCGACAATGCAAATTAATGATGCATACACTTATTTACTCAACCAGATTTATATAAGTTGCAAAATGACAGGATGAGAAAATTAGCTTTATTTATTTATTTTTCTAACTATTAGCCTTTCCCATTCCTAGAATTTATGATAAGTGCACATTTTAGTGCTCATAGATTTATGGATGTTTTCTACATGTGAATTAACTTTAAAACCCCATTTGTCAGCTTTGAAAAACAGATTTTCGCATGAAAGGCACCATTGTAAGAATGCTATTATAATGTATTGAGTAAATTAGCAATGCTAACTTCTGTTACTCTGAATTTTACATTTTCTACTAGTACCTAACAATAATAAGCACACACAGTGCCTATTTATTTTCACTAAAGTTGAATGCACTAAACGCTTCCTCGATAAATGACAGCAATGTTTTCATTTTACTATTGAAAGCATCCCACACACGCTACACTTTTATTTTAATCTACGTTTCTTTGTCATTATTGTGTTCTTCGAAATGGGTAATGAATGACTGATTTTTGTTTAAACCTGCAGCCTACTACAGCTGAAGGAATAAATATAATGGCTACACACAAAAAATAGGCACATCTAGCAAGAAAGATGTACATCCCACAGTCATACATCTTAGAAAACTGATATCTTTTTGTTTACGGTTTCAATTGTCCAGTAAAGTGAAAAATGTCTCTTGCCAGGCAACTTCTCTTAACAGTTTTCAAAATAAGTCTACTTTATGCATATTATACTTAGCGAAACTAAATATTTGAGTTTTTTTAATCCTTTAAGCATTTCAGCAGTTCTTATCGTTGCATCATCATCTAAGACCTATCAATGAATATCCTTAAAATTCAGTTCTATGTCAGACATTAAGTAAATGATGAAAACCCAATTTGAGACGTGATCAGAGGGTAAGAATTTTAATAATGGAGTTAGTGATCCTTGTAGAGAGTTTTGAGTGAGCAAGAACTGTGGACTAGAAACAAAGATGTTCTCATTTAGAAGAAAGAATATGCCTCTGTGAGTTTGTGTGTTTGAGAAGATGAAGATCCCTTTTGTCTGTTGCTTTCAATTTGCTTCATTGTCTCGGATAATGTGTGTGTTGTCTTGTCTTGTTTCGGTTGCTCACATTCGCCTGGGCTGTTTGGTGTCGATGACACGTTCTTTTTCCTTGATTTAATGTCCTCCTTACGTTAGCCATTTCTTGTGTCACTGCTTATGTCCTTTGTCTTGATGTCGACATGAAAGTATAAATACAATGTATCTGCTTGTCACATCATCCACGCTAAAAATACACAATGAAATGAGAATGGGAAGAGGAGTAATAACAATAACGAATGAGTTTTATAAAGCTAATGTATAATGTAAGGAGGAGATGACGATGTATTTAGGTACTTTGCTGTCTCTTCTGGCGCTTTAGTCAATAAATGCAGACGCCTTGCTAGTATTAACAACTCAGGCTTGGATTAGTAAAAGTTTCCAACATGTCAATTGGATGATTGTTATTATTACCTACATTTCTTGTTGTGCTTCGTGGCTCTTGACTTATAAGTTAGCTTTACTTGGATTTAGCTATTTAGATTCGCATTCAAGCGAATGCTTCATCGTTAAAAGCGTGTCAAATTATTAATACAGTGTTACTGTATGCAATATAAACTGCACTAGAGGAGAATAGAAGACTTCCTTAGTCCATAAATTACATTTTTTGCTTATCTTATCTAATCTGGAAGTGGAAAATAAAGTGGCTTGCATTATAGTTGGTAGGTACAGTAATTTAACTTATCTTACAATCGGAAGAAATATGTCGCTTCTCTCTTATAGTCACACATAACTAATGGTATTATTATAAAATCATCATCAAAGTTTCTTTTGCACATTAGGTGAACATTCCTAATATACATCAAACAGTTCCAATTTGCATTTTCAGCCGGGTGCTCTTTCTTATATATCTCGATCCGTATGTGTAATGTGTATGTACGTAAATTATGAGTTAATATGTAGGTCTAGGTATATAAATGTGTTATATCGTTTGTTGATGATAGTTTCTATCTATCGTTTGTAACGTATTTTTGGCCGTACAACAAAATTAAGTAGAAACAACAGAGGGGAAGACAAGTGAACTGGGTTCAGAGTTGACGGAGGACTACAATTTCTTGGCACAGATTAGAGAGAAAAGAAGAATAGTTTTCGACTTGACTTAACTTCTTGAAATAGGAAATGCAATTTGAATTATCTTTAAGATAAATGAGCTGTATATTTCATCGTGTGGCACTTGGCGCCGTTTACAGAACCAAATCCGCTTCTTCTGACTAAGACTGATTGTAAACTGAGGCTTTCATTTTAGCATTCAACTCTAATTGATAGCAAGTAATGTATTGATTTCATCTATCTGTTGGTGGTAGTGCTATTGGTATCTCACCGTCATTATGGAATTCATGAGGACTCAAAGCGAACTCTTTTTCAAATCAAGTGGAAACTACATTTATTGCATTCAAAATTCATGAGAGTGCTAATGTCGTTTATCCTCTGAATTTCTAAGCATGCTTTTACAATATGGTTTGAGCAATAAATAAAGGATAGCTCTTGAGAAGTGCATGAGTACGTACTATGACCGATACAAATCAAGTGCAATCGATTGTAACTTGTCGAAAACGACAGTAAATTGGTTTCCTGACATTAAAATATGTTCTACATAAAGCCAAAAGCAATCCAATTCTTTAATTTTTATTCATTGCTTATTTCCTTTAGCTAACAAGCAAAGAGAACTCTGTGGTTAATTCATTGTGTACATTTGTTCGTGATGGACGTGACCATGAAGATTTCTATTCTTTATTTATCTTATTGTTACGTTTATCTATGAATGTACAATGTACACATGTATGAATAGTTACAATTTGGAGGATGATTCTGTTTTAAAATGGAGTATTTCCAGCATGCACAGCTTACAGTAGGGCATAATAATAGTTTATGCACGAAGTAGTGTGAAGAAATGAAAACAAAAAGTCATGCAAGTCAAATGAAAGGTCACTCCGTGAGCAGTGGATTTGTAGTGGTTGCTACAATTCTTGTACAAGACATTAATTCGTGGTTTATCCCGAGTTAAATGTGTCGAAAAGGGGACGTAACTTCGTGCTTTACTTAACTTTTTTGGCTGCAGTCCATTATATTAGAATGTACGGAACTTCGTTTAGTCCTCAGGCTCATTTACATTAAAAGAAGGGAAACTGAAGATTAAATTTAATTTTTTTTACGATTTGCATTAGTTTAGTTTACTCTTCCGTGGCCTAGGCACGTCACTCACGTCCTACTACTTCTCGATTTAGTGGGAAAACTTGTCTCTGATAAAATTCCATCGTCTTTAGTAGCTTTAAGTGTAGTAGACATGTGCAGCATTTGACTATTGAAAAAGTTCCAGAACTTAACTGTTCAACAACGGTAAATGTTTCTAGAAGCATTTAAAAAACGTCTTTCGTCGTGCTCTGATGAGAAGATGAATGTCCAATTGTAAAATGTTAGAGAGATTGTCAAAGAGTAGGTTGAATAATGGAGGAAAACACAAATCTGTGTTTTGAAGTGAGTCGGAAAATGTTGGGACAATTTAAATTGTTTCCGCAGTAGTACATTACTACACAGAGATATGTATTTTGCATGCAAGTTGAAAAGGAGGCTTTAATCCGAG
>JABASH010002617.1:0-19415 GCA_019776445.1 Tomocerus maximus | reverse complement strand
TTTCCGTACTAGTACTAAAAGATAGAATATCCCTGTTCAAATACGTTTTAGTACGTATGCATACTAAACTATTTTTTTCCGTGTAGATAGCTACAAATGTGTAAAAAGCGATAAAAACATATAAACTATATTAAGAGAATATCATGTACCACGAGTAAAATCCAAATAATAAGATAAGCGATAGTACTTACTGTCTACAATGTACTACTAATGAACCCATATGTGCATCTAATATATATTGCTATTGAACGATAAAACTATGGAAAAACGCAGTGACCCGGTTACTCCTAATGCACGTTCTATAAATGGGTATATTATTATGTGTGAGCCTGTATAAAAGTTGGTAAATGAACGCAAATTGTGTAAACAGAGGTTCAGATTACATAAACCATCGTTATAAATAATGAAAGTAAATAATAAATGTATAATGATAATTGCTGCACATAAGTATACAGTACGTGTACGTGTGTAACTTTACAGCTAAAGCTAATTCGTATGTAAATTAAGTATGTAGCATTTGAATAATAATAACCTTCTCTTTATTTATGTGTCTTGTATGTTAGAGTCACAAGGTTTGAGTGTGCTGGAATAATGGAGTGTGAGGATATACTTAATATATGATTGTACATGTACCTCTAAGTGTAATAAGGAATGATTTAATAAGTAGAATATGTGTACATACATGCTGCTACTACAATAAGTACATATACGTACATGTGTATAGATAGATATACGGGAAACAAATAATAAACGAGCTCGTTACGTTACGACTAAGGGAAATTTCTACAAGCCTTTTCCTCTCTTCTCTTATTCGGGTATTATTAACTCTATTATTTATTTCATCCTGAAACTAGCTACAACATGGTCAGCTCACTTTTCAGTTCCTCGGCTTCAATTGCTCCCAGACTTCAAGTTCAGCCTTCCAGACTTCGGCATGCATACAAAATTTGTCTTTACTTTACAGGCTAAAGTTTAAAAAATATCTTTCTCGTTTCCCTATGTACAGGGTACTTTAACTGCTATTTCCCTGACCTCAGCAACTTGGAAGCACAGAGCACAGCCAAGTGACGCACACCAAACCACAAACCGTTCAAAAAACCGTCCATAGTTATATTATTGAGGAAGTTCAAAAAAATCTTGGAAAATAAAAAGTGGAATTGTCAAAATTCCACAAAGAAAGTAGGGAAACTGACCACCTCTGGTTTAAATGGTTTTAGGGCATTGGGCAGGAAACTTTATTTTCGATAATTTTAACTTCATTTGATCTTCAACAAACTTTCCTCATTTATGTAGGTAACGTAAGATGGGTTTTCGAATGATGTATCTTACTTGGGCCACGCTACTTCCGGATGCAAGATCCATTAGGTAAGTCTCTGCGATATACATTTTTGCACTTTTTATTTACAGTGGTTTTTTGAACTACTTAATGTCAATTCATATTCATCAAAGTTTCCTCATTAAAGTAACTTATGGACAGTCTTTCGAATGGTGTATATCATTTGGCTGTACTTCCGGTTGCTGAGATCAGTATGATGACATTTAAAGTTAAACACCCTGTATACATACGTTTGTCTACACACTATATTTATTGTCTGCCCCTAATGTATGCTACGGTTTGTTCTCCTCTTTTTATATTCTGCTCGATTCAGTGAACATAACTGGATCGTGAATACTCTCTTCGGGTTTTCTACTCTAGATACTTCTAGCCATAGTAAATAATAAAATTTTCCCCTTCTACTACTATTCTCCAGTTGCATTTTTCAGAATAACTCGCTAGCAATAACACTACTTTCTTACGATTGGTAATGCAAGTCTAGACATTAAATACACAGTCGTAGACACATATGTTACTTTTACAAATGCAAACTTGTTCCCTGAATAGCGAAACTACTTATTACTTCCTTGGTCCAATGAGAAAATCTTATGGTTATTTTAGGTCATGTAGTCGACAACTGACTTTATAATGGGCATATAATAATGAACATATTGAAACGGGAATATTATTGTGTTTAAAGAAAGAAAAACTTGCTAGCAATGTGAAATAAAAGATTCAGAATCAATGAAGCATAGTGCAATAAAGAGACTAGAAACGATGAATAAACGATTCCTTTATTGAAACATTTTTATTCACATTTTTGTGCAACCAAACATTACAAGATTAAATGAACTGTTATGAGAGAATGTATTATGTTCCAAATATTATAATTCTTAAAAGGGGAAAATTTTAATTATGTTATGAAACAATATAGGTACAATATACAGGTACACAATATACAGGTACACAATATACAGGTACACAATACACAGGTACACAATACACAGGTACACAACATACAGGTACACAATATACAGGTACACAATACACAGGTACACAATATACAGGTACACAATACACAGGTACACAATACAAGTGTTACAGTAAGTAGCACTTGGTACACACATGATGTAACAAAAATAAATAGGATGAATAGAATAGTAGTTTTCAATAGTTAATAGGGTTAACGTTACGTAAGGCACGGATCATACGAGAATGCACTTTATGATGTTAATTAATTATGGTTCTTTGTAAGCAGTTTGATTGAAGACATTCTGAGGTTTAGACTTGTTAGCATTGCATTAGAACTATGGCCTACCTAAACTATGACAAAGAAGGAAAGAATTAAGTAAGATTAGGTTTGCAAATAGAACATAATATTTCATACCTGGCCTATTTCTATATACCATTATGTCCCGTGCCGGTATGCAATCCAAAGTTCAAAGGGAAACACGGTAAGTAGGTAAATGTAAGCTATCGGTTGTCGGAGAAAGTACCTACATAAATACGCATAAAAGAAATGAATGCGTGTCCTGAATTGTCTGCAGTTGGGATATCACCTAAAAATACCGTTGAATACTATATAGCAAAACTATGTAGAACTTCATCTTCTATATGCTTATTTTTTCGATACACCATCCCTATAATACGTAATATTATTGCATATTGAAAAAGTTATGTAGTGTTATGTTATGAGAGGCAGACATGCACTGCCAACAAACACGATACGACGAGCAACAAACAATTTCTCCTACCTCACTTCTAAGGAACATATCTACTGTCAGAGAATAAATATGAGATTTCCTTTAGTAGGTACTACTCCGGTGACTTGGCTTCAGATCTACCTAATTTCCTTTCGTATAGCATTTTCTTACATATTTACCTATACGCTACAGATACTGGAGAGCTACCTGAAATGCAGAGATACTAGGCTATGAAGGTAAAAATATGAATCAAATGCAATTTATTCGCTTTAACTTTTTATGTAGGGACCTACCTACTTTATTCAGTTCTGCTATGAATGTTTATGTAAATAGCTACTTTATGTAGTTGTATGCACTCAGGTTAGGTTTACTTAAAACCTACATAAATATTGCCTATGTACTTATTACATACCTCTGAAGTTAAGGGAACAAAACTTAATAGAAACTTGAAATAAGAAAAGTAAAATACTTTCATCTGAACACTTTGTTCGCTTTTTGATGAGAAAACTGGTACCTAGTTAGTCTTACGTATCTAGTATTTACTTGAATATTTTAAGCCTTCGGTTCGGGTGTAAAATGTACACTGTAAATGCTAGGTTAAAGGGATAGTTAAGTTACAGAATCGAATCTATTTACGGATTAAAGAAAATGGTTTACGTTTATTTGAGAATAAAAAATGTCAAAGAGCAAAAATAGATGCTTATCAAGAAAAAGACATTCCATAGAACATATAATTTTAAGAAGTACCAAGTAGTATTTTTTAAATCAAAAACTGAGTAAAAATTTATTGTGTTACAATGTCATTAGTTTATTAACGATTGCAATAAAAATCGTAACTTTTATTTAAACTGTAAAAGTCTGTAGGAAATAGCTCACCAAAATGTGACCCTAATACTGGGGGTCACCAGAAAGATTATAACCATATGCCTTTAATTGGTATAATGCATACTCATATACTATGAGAGAACTAATTTTGGGAAGATGAAGTGCAATGGCAACATCAGAGCAACAATCTGCACCCTAAAACAAACTCTTAATAATGATAATTTCTGGTGAATATTTTAAATTGCAGCATATAATAAAATCCAAATAAACTTACATTGCCCACGCGTTTTAAATCTTCTAGCGACGAATCTCTAAAATTAGTCTTTTTCAATATAAGATCATCCAAAACATGAGGTACGAAGAGTAAACGGGATCCAATATCCCGAGCATCAACCGCTGTTACATTAATTTTATTCATGTAGACACCTAATTTTTTAAAAATAATAATCTGCATCAATCGAGCTTATATTTGCAATACAATCCAACAATTTTTAGTTTGCCTACCCAGTGTATACGAGTCGGACTGAAAAGAAATCCAACCTGTGAAGGGAAATATGCTTCTTGAAAAAGAGTTTCCGAATCTTTGTAAGGTAGCCTTGCTGAAAAGATACGCTATATACATCACAATACGTTAAATAAGCTTTCTACTAATCATTTTAGAGGATAAGGGTAAGAAAAAGTAAAAACATACCTGGTTTGGTGGAAATATAGTTAAAAGCGTCGTCCCGGAAAGCATGACCAAGATAAATTGGAGATTGTGACTTATATTCCTGGATTTTCAGATATTGACGCAAATTTTCCACTACAACATAAGAATCAGGTTGGGTTGCTAAAAACCAATCCGCTTTGTCGAAATAATGTTCATACACGTAACACCAAGCTTCCCTTGTTCTCTGCCAATGTGTCGGATTCAAAAATAACAATTTGCCATTACTTAATTTGACTTCATCGACTGCATAATGCTCCTGCTAAAATATAAAATAGAATGAAGCCTAGAAAAATGGGTTCATAAAAATAAATCAAAAGCTACAGATAATTTATCGTTCTAATCCTTACCTGTTTAGTGACCATAAATAGTAGATAATCGCATCTTCGTCCCCAGGTTTTTCTAATGACATGGTTCGAAATGGCAGATTCTGACAAAACCCAGCAAAGAACCTTGTCGTCAGTTACTTTCGCTACTAGTACAAAACAAAAGTAGAAAATCGGTCTCATGAAAAGTAAGTATAAAATTCTTTTACATAAACAAGAATTAAACTTTGGAAAAGTGTACATTCTTACTTGAGTTTTTCATTCGGTTGTCCAACTCCAAATTATTCCAAGTGTCATTAGTTCCGTATTTAATTATCAGGTAATTTTGCTGTTCATTAATTAGTAGCATATAGTGATTTAGATGCAGAACAAATCCAATTGTAAATCCTACTACAAAAGGAACAAGAAACTGTCGTGGTATACTAATTTTTCGAGCAATTGCTGACGACCTTGAGATGCTGCGAGATAGGCTGCAACCAATCATTTTATTGGATCACTGGACACTGTCATTCGATGCCAAATAAATCGAGATATGAGATCAGATAAGTTGGAAAGAATAAAGAAAAACTGCAATAATATTAGTATCACATGAGCAACTGATTGTTCTTGCTACAATAATGAGGTATTTTACTTGCAAAATCTTGCTGCGAATACAATAACAAAATCCGTCTTCGTCAATTCAAATTGGCGGGCTACGTAATGCCACATTTCAAGTAGTATACCAAGTTTTTCTAAATACTTGTCCTATAATAGAACTAAATCAGTCTCCCTAGAATGGATAATCTTTTTGGCTAAAAGGAGTGTTTGTGCTATCACAACAGTCAAAGTCAAGAATAATAGATTTCCCGATATTCACGATATACGTACATTAGATATACCATTACCATTACGTTGTAAGCTTTGATAAGCATTCATTGAGATTCAGAATGAAAATTGTGATTAGAAACGGTTTTCTCCTAGTCCTTATCCGTCTCTTGTGTCATAAAATGAAACTGCAGATGCATCTGACCAAGATTTCCAATTACCAATCTAGATAACTGACATTACGTAAACGTCTTAAATATTCCAAGCTGCTAATTTCTCACCAGTACATAATTTATCAATAATACTGCATTTATGAGACATACTTGTGTAGTAGTAGTATGTATACTAAAATTAGCAAAATGGCCCAGGAATTCAATTTAGTAATCTTTAGCTTAATTTATTTTTCCAATTGATTTTTAGTGCCTGATGTATTATGCAATTCTTAATATATGATAGAATTTTCATTAGTTGAGGACACCCTTTTAGGTATGGTGGAGACTGTCCTTGTGGAAAAGTAGGTAAAGTAGCCCATGTAAGACGGAATAATATTATGAATGTACAGGATGTGGATTTGGTAGAGGAAAGGATTTTACATTTGAGATTTTCGTCGGGCTTAGGAATGCAGGGACACAATGGTTGGCAATAGTCATTGTTGTGTGTGTACATGGTATTACAAAGTACATAGAGAATTTAATGGTGAAATGAATAGAGGAGAAAGGAAGGTTTGGCTAGTTGCTATTTCGGTATTGCTAGTTGGAGAAAGCACAATGAGACATTTACAGTTATGCGAGGGAGATGTTAAAAATTCCATGGGTGAATTGCATAGCTATAATATATTTATGTATATAGAGTGTATGTTGCAGAGAGCCCGTTAGTAGAAGTAGTAAAAGTATGAATGTATTTATGTATGGGAGATGTAATCGCCCGCGTTCCCATTATCAGTACAAGAAGGAATTTCCCGTTTTCTCGCTTAGTCCTGAAAAGTGGAGAAAGGAGTGTCGGGGAAAAGAAAGTCAAGCAATGCAATGTGGAATATTTATAGAAAGAATGTATATCCTCGGAGAGCTTTCTTAGACAAACTGGACAAAGCCAGGAGAGAGGGCTGAGAACTGAAAACCGCCGTTGCTTGCTACCATTACGACTACAGGAGAGAGTGTAGTAACGAAAGGAAGTTGGATGGACGGAGGAAAATTCTGGAGAATATCGTTTATAGTAGTTATAAAAGAAAAGTGAACTGGAGAAGGGAATAGAAGAGCCGCGAAATTTATTAGATGGATATGGGTTAGAGGTCTTTTTGCGGAGCGAAAAGAGATCAATAATTGAAAAGAGGAGACTATATAGTTAGAGAGAGCTCTTGTGGCCTAATGTCGCATGGATTCTGTTGATGGTCCATCTGAGTGGTCTTGGAAAAACTTACTTGGGTTCCTCCGTGGATCTTATTCTTTCTCAGCCCACTCGCTTTACTTTTTCTTTCTTCCTCTATCCCATTCTTCTCTGACTTACCTATACCCATATTATTTCCTTTCGTTACGCTTGTCTCCCTCCTACCTCCCTACTTACTCCAAAAGAAGTTCTCAGAGAGTCCAGTTCAGTCCGACACGACATTCATTCCCGCTTCTCACTCCGACTACACATCGACTCCACTTACACAGAGTACACCAGCAAAGCTACCGCATAGTGATCAGCCAACATTCATAAAATTCGCAGCAGGCTGTTTGTAAACTCTTACCAGAGATCCCACTCCCTTTCACGACCTACCTAGTTACAAATGTAGTCTATCCCAACCTACTCAACCCGCCATATCACTATCTACACACACATACCAAAAATTCAGGAAAAAATATTATTCTGCTTTTCATATCCCTTCCTCCGTGTATACTATACATATTATAGCAACAACCTAATACGTAGTCCAGACTACCCGATGTCATCTTCTGTTGGTTCCAGGGACCTTGCACCTCATTAGAAAACAGCTATCTGTGGTAATAATAGTACGAATAAAATGAAGACTATTATTCATTACAAGGATGTTAGTATTAAACAATTTAAGCTAAATGCAAATGATTGTTCATTAAAATTAAGAATAAAAATAGTTGGGTAAATTATTATCTGATCTACAATCGTAACTACATAAGAATTGCAAGCTTGTGTAGGATTAAACTTAGTAAGTCTAAAATTGTCAGGGAAGATCAGGATCCACTAATATCTGCTATAACTGATAATCAAATCAGAATTGGTAGCACATTTGTTAACTATTGTTAAAACGTTGATTTTTGTAGTCGTGATAGAATGTCCTAGGTAATAATAACTATTGCCTGTTGGAATGTTGAAGGACCGTCATGGTATTTGCCATATTTTGCATGGTTAGGTATAAAGACGCACAAGACCAAGTATACCAAAAATTCATGTTCATATCACACATTCCCTGACTGAATATATTCACTAGCATTTCCTTGGTATATATACAGATATATATTTAGTAGAGATCTATTACGTATAATATGTGCGTATTTTCCTTTGGTACTTTCTCAAGACTTCTTTTCGTTTGAAAGCATGAAGATAAACATCACAGAGGTATATGCGTAGCTCTACTGTACTACATACAGAAGGTAAAAGAACAAATGCGAAGAAATTCTCTTACGAGAGTGTAAAAATGTGGGAAATATATTCCATACATATGTATTTGCTAATAAAATATAGTGGAGAGGAGACACAAAGGGACACAAACACGACCAGCCAATTTCCAGAGTGCGAACTGAGTCGATATACATATTATTCTTATTGAAGTACCTACATGTATGTGAGTGGGTAGTAATATAATGTAATAGGAATTCTGACAATCATGTGCATTTACTTTGGGTAAGTACATCCGTTTTCCCCTTCTCTTCCTACGCTTAACTGGACTAGGTTGCCACTTTCTTCACAAGGACATGACCGAGCAATGGAATGTTGTTTCGATATAAGTGTGTAATAATACTGAATACATTTTCACAAGAATTGTCCTTTTCATCCCATATTTCAAAAAGTTCTGTGTTCTCATATACATGAGATAGCAGCACAACTATTACATCCTTTCCAGAGATAATAATATGTGTTACATGCTTATACACACAATCATCGTATTACTTTGCAAATGTGTGTACTATAGATGCCATAAGTAGCAATTCCTACACATTTTTCGACCCAAGACATTCCTACTTTCAACATAAGTATCTCCTACACTTTTGTGTTACTTCGGTAATGTATGTTTATACATTGCATTCTATTTTTAAGTGTATAGAAACAATACTCCTCTTTCGCATTGCCATAAATATGCACGTAAATGCCGTAAACCTACTTATTTTTATGTCCTTGTTCATACTACAAGTGATTTAAAGGAAACTTTTACGTGTAAACACTTGTAATAGATGGAATCAACTAAATAAGCTAATTAATTCTACTGTCTACTAAAAAATACCATTTGATTCGAATATGTGAACTGGTGAAGTATAGTATTGTAAATGGTAAAGTGCCGATGGTATGAATCAACAGATACTAAACGGAAACAGTAGCCACTGACTGACATAAATGTACTTATCAACCAGAGTTATGCAGGCCTGGCCTGAATCTCTGAATGGTGATAATATACTCGTACCTTGAACCTTCTCAGCATATAACCTAGGTATCTTGAGTATTAACCGGAAGTTCAAAATTAAAAAATGTAATTTTCGTTTTCAGCAGTTGCAATTAAGGTAAGTCAACGGAAACTAAATGTTACGAGATTCAACGTTTGAAATAGACATAATTAATCCTTTATAATAACTTATGCAGATGTATGTTGAAGTAGATCTGCATAATATGGAATAAGCAATTATTTATATTCACTTGAAGTAGATCTGCATATGGAATAAGTAATTATTTATATTCACTTAGACATCTGTAAGGGTTTTGGCCTCTTTGCGGATGAAAGTCATAAGTGTACAATATTATTTTTTATTTTATGTCTGTTCCACAAAGTCTGGTATAGGAACCACAAGACACATAAAGAAATTAAGTATCACGTTAATATTCTGGATGTATCTTGAATGGATCGGATCTGCATGTGAAGTTGGCTCAGAGGTCATTTCGAACTTCCAACAGTGGCTAAGTAAAATGATAATGCAGGAAATTGTGGAGCGATGCCCAAGTTGAGTTGATCCTTGCGGAGACTAGTTGTATTAGACTTGTCCCAGTGACTCATAAAGGAAGTCAATAGATTTGTATGAATGTAGCTTGGAAGTTGAAGTCTATATTTTCACAACTGTTCAGTTTATGTGATCTTGGATATGGAAGAGCCGTAAGATGCCTGCATTGAGAATTACGTACATAAAGTTGTGTAGCATAAGTATATAGGACGATTAGTTGGTCTGAAATTGTGAAGTCGGAAAATGGCTGCTTAGGTCCTCCACTCAATTCCACTTTCATATTTCTTAGGAGACAAGTGAGGCTCGTCTAACTTTATGCAACTTGAAAGTTTAAGTTGCGGTTTGAGACAAATGCTATAATTTGTTATGCTATGCAAGTGGACGACTTTGGCATCCAGAAAACGATCTATAAAGTTTCAAGGCGTACATATAGTTTCTATCCATATGTAAAGTTTCGTGGAGATGGGTAGGTATAGCAGAATATTGTGCAATATAAATGTCTGCATTTAGAATTTTACAACACGTCTTGTGTAAATGTCTGGAATTTTGTTTATGATTCCCTTTGGTTTATGTACATGCAGTTAGGTATAGAGTATTATGCACTTTATATTTTATTTGTACTTACGCTTACCTTTAGCTCGCTATTTATCCACAGATAGATAGAATGTAAGTAAAAGGCAGAGAAAGGTACTTCCCCATCATTTTCTGTTTTTATTTTCCATGTTATGTATTCTTTTACATGTAGTTCCCTCCTGTGAACGTGGTTTTGTCTCCAGTGTGTGCAGGTAGTTTTGATTTTCTTGCAACTTGACTTTTGCACTTTTAGCCAAATTGCATGTGGGCCACTATCCGTCATACACATTCGACAAACTCTAATAGTCTACTTACCTACTTTCTTTTCTACACCAAAAACTTTCTCTCCAACTTTCTCCAAAGATAATGGCATTCACAAAGTACACAATTACGAATATAGTTCCAGACTTTTCTTTAGTTTCACTTCCAACTCTATACTCAAATGCAACAACTAATTTTGTTTAACTTTATACATTATATAATCTTTAGCAATGTTTATTTCGTCTCGGCTAACTCTTTTCAAAAACTCATGCATGTTCGGGGAAATAATCCAATTCCACACTCTATTAATTACGTATCATTATAAAATCTTCATCTGATGTCACATACTAAGCTCAATGCATAGTTGTTCTTGGAAATCCAACTTTATTACTCGGGAAATAGGACTACGTCTTAATACACTTCTTAAATTTACAAAATGATAGAGCACATAGGTCTATACATCCTTCGTGGATTGCACAATTTCTCAAAGACCTGTAATGGCTTTCTGATTGTGACTGACTCTGCTATCATCAGAATGTCTTTACATATTTACATCCTCATTTCCTCAGTCACATTTTACTAAATCGTTCGCAAAGCACATCTTGTCATATGATAGAACTACATTCCAAATCCTCCGTCTTCCAATCCACTCCACCACAGGATTTTGCTGACAAAAGAAAAATTCTTTACCATCTCGTTTCATCTTACCAGTTCCTTCAACAAATTCGATTGATCTGAACTTGGTCGGAGGAGACAGATCGATGAAATGTAGTTTAACTCATACCATTGCATCATAAAAACTTCTTACTACTATTACCACCCTTTCATCTCACGTACTCTCTTATCTATTCACTTTATCTAATATGAAAAATCATTGCATTGCATCAATTTCATTCTGAATACGTAAATAGCGACCACCTAATACCATTTTATGCGTGAGTGTCTATATATAGAATATTCTCTCAGCATGCCAACATTACTGAACTACTTAAATGCATCACACATGTAAACACATTATATTATTTCTAGATATCTAACATATTTCAATGTTTATGCCAAACATGCGTTTTTATATTATTATCTACCATTTGCGATGCACTGGAAATCCCATGATCAAAATTGCTTGTCCACAACCTACTTGATACCAACTGTGACTTCATACATTGATACATTTTCAAACTTGAAAGAGTCTTTCGGAAGAATTTCCTTTTTCTGTTCATGACATACCAATGTCTTTTATTCGGACAGAACTTACATTCTTGGTGTTTTAGGATGATAAATTGTAAATAAGACTGCATTGCCAAGACTTACTTTTTTCGAGGTATAAATCTAATAGAATAAAATAGCTACATATAATTTTGTATACAATAATTATTACGTGTTTTTTGTTCTGTAGGCCAAAGGTTCTCATACCACATACAAATGTAACATGTGACAGTTTTCCCTAATTGAGCCGAGTTCAACTGTGTAAATGAAATAAGTCCACATCATAAATATAGGCACTTAAAAAGTATCACATTCTACATATGTATGTGCTTAATGTCCTAAATATAAATAAGCCTACACAATATTAGGTACTACAAAGTTCAGAAGGACATTTTTCAAGGCGAAAAGTCAAAGACGAAAACGGAGGTACCTGAACCGACATAAAGAAGAAGGATCTTTCGATGTTATCACAAGCACTGGCTTTGATCCTCTTTACGCTTGTTAATATCATGACATGTATCATGTCATGTTTCTCTAGGAAATAAGCAGGAATTACTTCCTAGCCTACTATCCTAAGTAATCTTTTTACCTACTTTTACCTTCATTTCCTTATATATTCCATTTCCTATCCTTATACGAATACAGAGGATATGAATATCATGTAGACACAAGATGTTGTACTTGACCTCTCAGCATTATGACATTGAGACTTCGTATAGATCGAAACAAACTAGTGCATACACTATAGTCACACATCTTATTTTATAAAAGACATCATATGGAGTATGTACCAGGATTCTGTTCACAATACTAATAATTCATAATATTTTTTTATTATTTGGGCTGTGAACCAGATTAGATAACATCGAGTTGGAAAGAGGCATTGAATTTTTATTATATGCTGGTTGGTTTCGATGCATCCTACATTTGAATGGCCTACATATAAATGCACTGCATATGGAAGCAGAAATAGATCATAAGTTGAAGTTGCAAGAAATGGAAGCTAGACTGCATGCAATGAAAGGAAACAGCAAAGACAGACTTCTATCAAGAATTCTATATTATAGAGCACATAGAGATAAATTGGTTAGGGAGGGAAGTACGTAGACACTGCTGGGATATGCTTCATGGGAAAGATGATACAAATCCGTAGATAGATGTCTGCCTTGAGATTAATGTGATTCTTAAAAAGTATACATATTATATGTAGCAGTTTGGATTTTGAATTGCTTTGCTGTAGAGAACCAGAGCCCAGAACGATACTTTCGCTAACGGAAAAGAGGAGGATGAGACAAACGTTGGAGTAACTACATAGAGATCTTATTCCATGATGATGATCCATGATCCATTTCCCGTATCTGCATACACAACACACACACAGTCTCATGTAGTAGTGTAGTTTACCTAATGTACATGATGTAATTCCTTACTTTCCCTTCTACGATTATGTTACGTTTATGTTGGCTAATATATTATAGTTATAGCAGTTATGCAAATTCTAGTACTCATATAAATATAAATGTGCAGCCCTCTAATGTTCATATCGCATCTATGTCTTTCAAAGCGCCTTTTTTCCTATCCTATTGTTATTTTGCCAAACCATGCAAATATATTACCAAATATGTGGGCAAATATACATCTTATTCAGAGACAGAGGAGGGCGGCAGCTAACAGAGAAACTTTTTTCGCAACCCTCCTTATGGCTCAATTCTACACCCATAATACTCATTGTCCTATATGCAAATCTAAAATAGTGACTCAATATTGCTTATGATTACGTAGCCAAGCACAATGTACTTAAAAGATCAGACACAACAATATTTTCTAGCTTTTATCGCTAAGAAATTCTTCATTCTAACATTTCTAACCATTATGTCAAGATATAAGGTCAGGATACCCAATAACAGAAAATTCAAAGTATTGTTATGATTTGAGCAGGAATACAGAATTTGAACTAGATTTCTACAGATAACTATTTTGTCTGTAGATTACAAACATGATTAGTACTTTCTATGTCATAAGTAGCTACTGATAACGGATCCCTACATTTATATTTTGTATTTTGTAATTATTTCAAAACAATTACATTACGATTTGATTATTGATTACTATGTACCTACATAATATGCTACCAATTTATATTGAAATGTGCCAATCAATGTTTTAAATACTGACAAAAGTTACTTTTAATATACATTGCAGGTTGTCTCTAAAAGTTGCCTTTCCTCCATATAGTATACCAGGAGAGATATGTAGATTTTGTACATGTTTTCAATTGATATTTGCAGTGAGTGCCTTCCGCCTACGATGCTGGTGTGTGAAGGAATAAAATATTTTGACATGTAAAGACAGGCAAATCCATCAGAGATTATTTATTGTCTAGGAGTGACCCATTGAAACGAGCTGACCTTTTGGTATGTAAAGAGGTCAGTTGTACAAAAAGCTACGGCTAAGTATCTTCTTTCCCAACTATATGAAGTTATTACTGTAGTAGTGAAGTGATACATGTCACTATGATAAGCTATATCATCCTAGAAATATTTTATGAACATAAGCACATCTAGGTGAAAGAAAAGATGTGCGTATGTAGTATAGTAGTATTTTATATATCTATATGATTAGTATAAGGTAGGTACATATAAGTAGCTGGATTCATGGCCGAAAAGCACATAACGGAAGGAAGCTGAAAGAAAGCTCGACAAACATTATAGATCGGAAGAGTAATGTAATTCTTTTCGTTTTCTATAGATATATCAATGTCTGTAGTGGGTCTCCGTAGATATTTATAGGTGCTAGCTGCAGCAGTTATAAGTATGTGCAATACAGCGGCAATCCTGTTTCAGTGCTAGGAAATTGAGTGCAGTCACATATAATATGTAGCAGAAGAGTTGAGTGTAGCCTAGTTGAGTCTAGTCCAGTTCTCTGGACTCTGACATTGGTTTATTGTCCCTGGGGTCCTAAACATTGACCAACGTGCATAAATTTACTCTGACTGTTCTACACCATCAACTGGACTTCTCCTTTCACTTCCAACAATGATTTCAGTCCATTCTGTTTCGTTCTACAATCCGGGTTTGCTTTCTCCTCTTCAACCCGTAAACTCCTGCTTTACTTCAATCCTCAGGGTTACACTTACGAATAGAGGAATACCATTATTTAGCTCCTACATTCGTTTCAGTCACTTATAATCGCATATACCTACATACATATAATATAGGTACATCCACATACAAAATATATGTCTCTGTGCACCATAGCATGAACATAGTATTTATCTAACTACTACTACGCTTCAGTCAGTTTCATATATATCTTATTATTATTCTAATGTGTTCAGTACTGCATCAACTCATGTTCGTATAAAGTCATATTCAGAATAAAACATGCAACATATTATGGGCAGTAGGACATTTAAATTATATCAACCATATTATGCAGTCTTGCAATAAATGAGATTTTAGTGTAACATATTTGTTTTTTATTCCTATTCTTAAGAAGCAATGTACAGTAGAGATTAAAATGCAATTTTGGGTGCGCATATGTACATTCGTTTTATGTTAAATATGTTGAATGCAGAAACAAGTGCCAATGTCATCCCAAAAGCGAAAAATATTCAATATTCCATTACTCATTATGAGCCAGTCACACCGCTGAAATCGGCCTTATTTTCAATCCTACAAAATAAAATAATTTCTGAAGATGTTACGTGTATGTATGGTATTGGTAGGTTATGACTGAATGCAATGCGCAAACTCCTATTTGATGCAATGTGCAAATAGCAATAGAATACATAAAACAATAAACTCCACTCTGGTTAGCATCTTTCGAAATTAACCTAAATATTGGTGCCTAAGCCTCGTAATTCTTAACAGTATTGGGGGTCCTACTAGTGAATGAATAAACTTCGTCAAAAGTACGTCACGAGTTCATACAAAGGACAGTCAAGGTTATTAATGAGCATGCTTCTTACTTAAATGACATGACGAAACATTTATAATGCATTTACGTAGGAATATTTTTAAGTAAAGATAACCTTGAAATTAATGCACACTATTTTACTAGTCACTAATGATTTTTAACTACCATTAAAGATTACGCAAGACATTTCTAGGACAGAATATGCAAATAAATGTCAACAATCAAAGAGCTATTTATTACAAGACATTACTGTATAATAATGCTTTAATGGTATGTTATGTACTAAATTCCATACATTCTACTATTGTAAGTAAGTTGGGCTGGCGGAATGTGACATAAACTCTCAAAGTCCTTGAGATTATAGTCAATTTGGTGTAGGAACATCAGAATGATACGTAATGAAGTCACTATTATCTTATGCTAAAAGCGATTGAATTGAAAATACTATAGACATTTACATTTAAGAGTTTTAAAGTTTTTCTTTTAGCCTCGCCATGACTTTTCTGCAGAACCAGCAGAGTTCGTAAAATGAAATCTTCTCTTATTTTGAAAGAACTAGACAAAATATTATCCATTTTATGAAGTGAATCAGACAAAAACATTCACTAGAGTACTAAATTCTGTAATGTATTGAATTTCTAAAAGACTTCACATGAAACGTTTCCTAGCACAAAGTTGATGAGTATGCAATAAGTACACGGTTCGCATCTATATTTAAAGTTTATTTAGAGATAAGCAATCCAACTTTACATATTTTAATTTGCAGTTTTTACAATAGTTTTGCATATGAAAATTCCCAAGTCAATATTAAAAATATCTTCCATAAGGCATGTCTATGACGATCTGATTATTTTTCGATAACCATGCATTGACCGAAAAGGAATCAGGTTTCTTAGTATTTCTCATTTTCCGAGACCACCAAATATGTCGACTAAATCCAAAGTCTTTTCTTTAACAATTATGTCTATTATGGTACAAAATACAGGTATATCCTTGTCGATTGTGAAGATAAATGTAAGACCTCCTCGGAACTAGATTTTTCGGATTGAAAATGAATATTATTAATACAAGTTCGCACTCAGCATTTATTTATCAATATCGGACATGGAGTTTCAGATACACATTTCCCCTTGGTATATATCGGTTATAAAAAGTTACTTACGGGAGGGATCAATGCGTCGAGTCGTCTTTTAGGTTTTAATATCACATCAGATCCAGCTTTCATATTCTCACATCCAGTCGTCACAATATTGCAAATATTTCCTTTGCCCAGTTCTATAGGTCCTAATGGTGTCAGTGCAGATACAGTACTGACCACTGATGTGGCAGTAAAATCTAAAGAGATCGGTCATTTTTTAATTAAAACAAAATTTACCTACGGTAAGAGGTTATCATAGAAAATAAGTTAGGGACAAGTAGTGCAGTGTCGGTTCTAGCACTTGCTACCCTTCCCTTTTGGGCCTTTTAGATTGAAAGCCCGACTCGTACCAAATACCCACTCCTAATTATAGAAAATAAGTTAGGGACAAGTAGTGCAGTGTCGGTTCTAGCACTTGCTACCCTTCCCTTTTGGGCCTTTTAGATTGAAAGCCCGACTCGTACCAAATACCCACTCCTATTCAGTGGAATATCTTATAGGTTGCTGAGATTTCGTCCCAGCTATAGAGCCTACCGCTTCCACCCCTCTGGGAATCTAAATCTGTTCAATCACTGCAGTTATAAGTATTTTATAGCGATATTTTATAGCGAAAGTGAAAAGAGAAATCAAAGTATTTCTTTATAAATTATATTTATCATCTTTTTCACAAAAAAGACAAATTCCCCCAAAAATTGCATCAAATCAAATCATACCATATCTAGGCACTGCCCGGGCAGAGTGCAGACAAATGATAATAATGATATTCCAAGTTATCCTTTCTCCATTATGAACAATCAAAATTTTAGACACTATTTTAACCGCTGTTTTCATAAGCCTCATGTTATGAGATGAGATGCTTTTCGGATATTTAAACTATTTTTAGCTCGCCCAAGAAAGCTTATAGAACCGTGAACACGATAAGTCTCGAAAGCATTACCGGATTTTGACCAGACTTGGCGAAAACATTACTTATGACCATGTGACAAAGCCTATTGAAAATGCAGAATTACTTATGGTAGCAAGTACGTAGCCTTCGAAGTAGTCACCCCTGTAAAAAACACATGATGTTTCATCGCATCCCTTAATGGATAACTCCTTTACAGTAAGTAAATTCCTCTCCGGTGCGCCTTTTGTGCCTGTGGTAAATACAGTGCATTTGATTAAAAATTATCTAGTAAACTACTAAGCATTGTAAGTCAAATTCTTGCAATTAAATATTTGTTACCTATGTGAATAAATTACATTGCATTTTGTGAAATGATTATACCTGGGGGACAGTCCTTCAATATACTTAGTGGTGAAGATCCAAAAACTAAGACAGTGCAAAAAGGAATTGCAACCGAAATCAATTGCAAAATCATGTTCAAATTCAGTAATTGACGCGTGTTCTGTCTGTGCACGTGCATCATTATCATGGATAGTATTATTCCCAGATCCCAACCAGTGGCAAAAGAGCTTAAAAATTGTTTACATCATTTTGGTATGCATGCTTGTATTTCAGTGCGACAAACATTCATTCAATAGTTTTTATTATCCATTCAAATATTTTTACATCTGTCTGGTTTGCCTAAGACAATAGTATCATTAATAACGCATATACTATCTAATAAGATTTCGGTATGAAAAAGACGCTTTGTTATGCTAAGGAATATTTATAACGATGCATACACATACGAATCACTTACAATGCACCAGTACACAATACTTAACGTTCGGCAATTAGGCAGGGAAAATTCACAGGAGAAGAAATTAAAGGTAGTTTATCTTGAGCAGACACACTACACTGCATTCACCAAATTTAGATGTTTATTTTTTCAAGCATAAAGACAAAAAAGACATTAAATTAGGCCCCAAACTTTCACCCTCCTTACAATTTGGAGTTTTTTATGCGTGATATGAAATTTCATTTACATTGCAAATTCCGCTGGAGGGAATAATATTTTGTAGAAGATCACCTTTCACTTCACGGTTTTCACTTCCCTGGGGACTTCTAAAGAGTGCTATTACTCACACCTATTATATAATTGCTTTCTTATGTCCAGCAGAAAAAAGTAAAGTACATAAGTGATCTATTGGCTATACGCATTGGCTGTGCTATAACAAAATTGATTTTATAAGCAATAAGTATATAGAGACAAATACCTAGGTTAACTATATTATATCTGACAAAAAACACATTATTTCGCTAGTAGATTAGAGATTAGGTTAGATTTATTCATGTGCTTTTAGAATTTGCATTCATTACAAGTATAAAATTTTGATTACATTATTTATCCCAATTATTCCAAAGAATTATTTCATGATGCTAATTACTTAACAATATTATTTATAGTACTTTTAACATTTAAATGTTTCTAGCATTAGTTGATTGGAAATTCTGTTGTTGACATTATTGATACCCTGATGATTCTTAATGAATAACATATTATTCAACCACGCAACTTTAATACCCTTGTAAAGTACATATAGTTATAGAT
>JABASH010002616.1:0-19416 GCA_019776445.1 Tomocerus maximus | reverse complement strand
AACATCTCCATTTATCAGTATCAGTGAGAATTACAACAATCAGAATTAATCGTAGTTACTATGTCCGTACCATTATGGATTACATTAGTTGGTGTTGTTTATATCAAGTCTCATACTTCATTAGCTAAAGCTTCATTTCGTTTGTATTTCATAAGTATTTTCACATTCAATTACATCATTAGTACGATAATTAACAGTATTAACAGCATTAGGTATGTACATATAATATGTTGCCATAAAGCGTAGATTTACACTCATTCCTTCAGTTCGCCCTTATTTTTAAGTATTTTAAAACATTTAACGCTTAATAGTACCATTACATCATTTTTACTTAATTACGAATCATTCTGCATTCATACAATGATGGTCCTATTTTAATTAGCTACTCTAAGGAGTGACCCTTATTAAAATCCAGCAGTTATGCAAACCATTTGAAACTTTAACATTACTACGGCTACGAGTCATTTTAACACAGGATCGTTCGTGGATAAAATGAGATTCATTTACTTTTTGGTGGGTTAAAAAATTTCTTCAGAAAATTTCTCTTATTCGATAACTTGTAACATTGACACTTTGCAATTCATATCAAAATCATTTACTAAAAGATTCTGTACCGGCATTTCTTATTGGTTTTATTTCTAACTCATAAAACTACATTTATCCGTTACTTATACTTATCCGTTAGGTACTTATACTTATCCGTTACTTATAAATATTAACAGAACTTTTACCGTTACGCATAGTAAATACTACAAGAAGTTATATCTTTTAGAATCAGTCAATGATAGTTTTTTATGACATTAAAAAACTGTCAAAATCATCCAAAGTTATGCTGGACATAAGTCAAAAGTCATAGACTTACGATTATGGGTCTTATTTTTTCAATGTCATAGTCCATTAGCTCCCAATTTTGACGAAAAACAAATAATGGTATTATCTAACATTAATGTACAACAGGTGCACTGTAAAAGTACCATAAGTAAAGTACCAAATTTTTTGATTTTGAATGTACAATTACTTTCAAATTAAACAAAAAATATTCATTCCTTTTTTGAGGAGTAAGGATGCAGAAATTGAAGAGTCAAGACGTATTTTGCAAACACCTTTATGGAAGAATTATTTAGTTACAAAACTTTATTTCTTCTAATTTCCCCACGTCGTTAATTTTTGAATACTAAACGGAAACTTCAAAATTTGACTGGCCTATGCGCCCATTATTTTAGTTTTTTCAGTGTTATTTTTAAAATAATCAGCAAAAAATGTCGAAGATATGCTCATTTAAAGTCAAAGGATCCGTTAGAGCACTTTCTAAAGCACATTCCCCCCTGGGGAAATTAGAAAGCACGTTTTAGTTGACGAAAAAATGCTCAATCGCAGGATTGGGGCAACATAATTCATTTACTAAGTCCACCTAGACAAACGAGCGATTGGAAGTTTAAACCCAACCGATAAAAAGCTTCCTCGGAGAAAGCGATCAAACTCTCTCATATGGAAGATTAACCTTTTCACTGCTAACGAGAATGCTTCATTCAAACAAAAATTGCCAAATGATTACAGGTATCAATGTACAGTCTGGAGAACCATTCATCAAAATTGGGAGAAATTAATCTGTCGAAAACGGACTGTGCATGTACAGATAGATTCTCACATTAGAAATCGTTTTTTGTAGAAATGTTAACGAGAATCCCTTAACAGGATCAAAGTGGGAATATAATGTTACTATAGATCAAGATCTTTCATGATTCCCCTGACTATGTAATTATGTTATATATTATAGTCTTGTGATCAAGCATTTTCTCGTCAAAAAAAATCCCCAGGTATAAATCTTGTCCTTTGGAACGTGCTTTCATGGATCAGTGGACTTTAAATGAGAATTTTTTGGCATTTCTTGACCGATTCTTTTAAAAATTTCATTGAAAAAACTAGAATAGTGATCGCATATACTGGTTAAGTTTCCGTTTAGAAAATGATCATGAAAATCATGCAATGGTCAAGGGAAATTAGAAGAAATATGGTTTTGTACCGACATCAATATTCTGTGACAATAGCTTTTCCTTTGAGTTACGTTGCAGGGACACTAGTGTGCTATGGAGACTGAGTAGGATTCCACAGGGTTTCCCGGTTTCCCACATTAATGTTGACTAAAGAGACATTTTGGAGGCATAGGTAATCCCAAAAATACTATAAATATTTACCACTGTTCAGACAAATGTTCACCCTAAATTAAATCTTAAAATACGTTATTATTAACAAAAGACATTTTAATGGAAATGAGCGTCGCGGATGGCTTAAAGCTATCGATGAAAAATAAAATAAATACATATTTGTGTTATAGGCTCTCTGAGTTAATTGATGTAATTAGATAATTTTTAACATGTAATTCTTCGTTTTTTAAAGACCCAAAAATTGTACATAACATTTGATTCACATTCGAAGACACGTAAATCTAATTACCTAATTAAGTATTGCATTAATTCTCGTTATATATAATTACAGTTCTTACGACGCTCTCCAGTATTAATTTACATTTAAAGTCACTAATTAATTCACACTGGGATAGGTCGTATATACCACAGACGCTGCCAAACTAAGTCAAACTGTAATCACTGTAAGTTCATTGTACACAGAGATTACGAGGGATTACCTACCAAAGAATTAAATGAATTAAATGTTTACCATTGCTACATATATGTAGAATCAAAAACTTTAGCTAATAAGATGACAGTTGTGATATTTAGCCAAATACAAGCAAATAAATGGATCAAACACGCTACATAGAAATATACGTTCATTCCTATTAATTACGACACCAGATATCTTAATACTATTACCATTTTAAACTGTGAAACCGAAAATCCAAATTTTATGATGTGGCTTCACTTTTAGGTAACATAGCCAGCCATTCTAGTCCAGTAATTACATAGTGGCTTAAAATTAATTTCTAAATGTACATACATCTATCTATTAGAACTAGTACTTACTTATACCGATTTTACTATACTAGCTACTTATTTTCATCTCCAACGTAACTATCACAGGTGTACAAATCCCATTGATTTACATCTTTAGTCATTTTCTTGAGTTTTCCATTTTAAATATTAGTAAGGATGCAAAACCTCTCATTGGTAATAATATGTAGATTGTGTATCTATAGTACTTCAATCAATTTTTAGATCATTGCTACCTAAATACATCTATTAGTAGTAATGCTATTCCACTCTACTCACATAAATAAGTAATAATAAAAACCCAGATTGGACCATTATTATCCATTTCTGGAATTAATGTCCATAAAATTAATTGCTGTGATGTTTGTGCTATGTAGGTACAGATATCTCATAACTATACACACCTAAATTCATTTCCATGTAATAATGTCCCGAATTTGGTGTTAACTTAAGTAGATGGACTGCCACACTTATTACGTGATTGAGTTCTGTTACATTTACATTCTCCAGTATAATTAGTGCTTACATTCATTTGAATTAGTCCTGCTTGATGAAAAGTTGTGTATGCATTAGTCGTCTAAAAATGACCTACGCTACTGTATGAATTTAAATATTTCATGATTGTACAATCTTATTATTTTGATCATGTTCTGTGATTTTAGGTCCTTAAATTCATACATATAGAAATTATTTAATCCCTACAGACGTCAACCGAGCGGACACTAAAGCTCCATGAACGAAAACTCGTTTATTACCTGTTTATAGGATGATTTGTGTCTATTTTGAAGGATTAGTCAGCATCTCTAAGAAGTAGACACATGGATCAGTTTATTTTGTTTGATAAAAAGAATTGTGCAAAGTCAAATCTGCCATTTCTATTTATAATGTATAATGCATGGTATTTATTATTGATTTAATATTGTTTTAGTATGCAAAGTTACTTTTGGTATTTACCATATTACCATATAATTAATGATTGTAAATGTTAATTAGTATTGCTGTGTTGTACGTGTATTGTTTTTACAAATTTAAGTTTCTGGACAACTCTGTGTGTGTGAATTGTATACGCAGATTCAGTATTTTCAGTACTTATCCAAGATTCTTCGAAGAGTTTGTAATTACGAAATTCCGGTCGTTTGTCTATTTTGTTTGCGTGAATGTATGTGATGTGAGCAAAATGTTGTGGTCGCACTAAGTTTATTTGATTTCCGTAGTTTGTGTTGTGTGACTGAATTTGTAAACTGCAAAACGCTATACTTTCACCTTCCCCACAACTGACATTTCCGTAGGTACTTAAATTCCTGTAAATATTTGCTGTTGGCAAAAGATTTGTGCGAGAGTTACCAAGTGGTTGCCTACACTTTTCGGAAGTAAATCAGGAGAGAAAGTTTGTCTAGTGAACCCGGAGTCTTAGACGGCGAGGCCTGAAGTGAAAGTAGAAAGGTTGGTTAGGAATGGCAATCAGATAAGAGAGACTACTACAATGCTGATACAAATTTATACTCAAATACCCAAATGCCTCGATATAACTTATTCTTAGAGCGTCCTGTCAGATATAATTTCGGGGTAGGTCTGTTATTACTGTGTGTACTCGGAAAAGTATTTAAGATATTTTGTCGTAAAGTGGGGAATCAAAGATATTACACAATTTTGAAATATATATAGTTTTTTGTTATAATGTTTGCTCTCCATGGAAGTATTTTATATCTTAAGTTATCAAAATGAGGGTTTCCTCTTTGCCAATGGTATCATGTCTTACATAGCAGATTGAAAGTAGTTGTATTTACTATCTATAACGACGTACCTAAACATACAATTTGGTACAAAACTTTTACTTTAGCGTTTTGAACGGCTTATGGTTTATTACTGCAGGAAACTGACATAAGTAAATTGAAGTAGGCTTTTCTCCTTACTTACTTACTTGCAGGATATGAACGTCCACTGCACTACAATAGTCCAGTGTAAGAGTTAATACGGGAGGAAGGCGGGGGAAGTATCTCATCACTAATCGGCTTATGGCTACTTTCCCCGTTCACTATTTTACTTCTGCTTAAGACTTGTGTCTAATACTTAATGCTAAAATCCAAACCTTCCCATGCTAAGAATACATAAACACAAATGTTATGTAAACCAAACACTTTTATGCACAAAAGGACTAGTATTTTCAATGCACCATTTGTAACCAAATAATAATACGTAGGGAATGATGACTTGTCAATCTCATCCTTTACAATGTAATACAAAAAATATGAGCGGATAGCAAACGTATACTACTGCAATCAAACAATTAAATAAAATATACATAATATGCCTAGTACCGGAAAAACTTGGGCTAAATTCGGGAAAATATGACACGGTTGAAAGTTATCTGGTGAAAGTTACACGAGAAGCCGTGTTAGAAAAGAAGAAAAGTTTGTTTATTGGCCCATTTTAAGTTTTTATCGTAGTTTGGATGACATATTTGGATTTTCCATGTGAAATTAAGCATTCGCATGGCAATTATGTGGAGACTCGTGTGGACATTGAAGATATTTATGAGAGTTGGAAGCAAATAGGCAAATTACTTTGCTCCGAATTTCCGACACTTGGCAAAACATTTCCTAACGATAAGCACAGCTCTTCTAGCATAGCCACCCTAATTTAAAGACTACTATCCTATACTTTCTACGGTGGTTGACTAGTCAGCCTGTGAAGGATTGGGGAAGACCAAATGAGACACATTATACTCGCTCCTTAACTGATCCGGAGTTTTATGCAGTACTAAAATTATCAGTGTCTAACCGTACCATTCTGAATGGGTGAATCAAGTTAAAAATAAGCAAAAGGCAGTCGTGCTCTATTAACTCTGCCAGTATGTGCTTTACGGAGACGGGAATCCGCTAACAGTGAAGCACATAATCTGGCTATTTCATACCCATAAAACTAGGGAAGTCATGAACAATAATTTGCACGCAAAACCAGAATGTATGTCTGTCCCGTATATCATTAGCTTAAAAGTCAGATCAGAGAAATGGTACACATGGCACATACTGCGGAAATTAACTAATGGCAAGACAAAAGAGAAAATACCCGAATTTCTGAGAGATTACATTGCAGATCATGAGCTTTAACATAAGCATGATGGACTTGCACCCACGCACTTAGTTACTGCTTTCGTCTGCCTCCATTTACTAACACGACTTTCCTTATATGCACTGTAATCCATATTAATATAGGATTGGACAAGATCACTCTTAGTGATTGTTTTGTTTCTGACTTTTTACAGGATGACAAGGGTGACATCACGTCATTTTAGTGCAGCTCGCTCAGGCTTAATTTTATTCCCTCATATTTTCCTTCCATATTTACGATTCTGACATTTGTCAGTGTATAAATAGACACAGAGCCAGCTCACCAAATAATTCTACGAAAATTCCACATCCCAATTAGCTCAAGTTGAATTGAGAAGATACGTGAAACTATTTCCAATTCCCTTCAGTCTCATTCTAGTCCAAATTGATGATGTCATGTGGCAATTTACTATTTAGTATCTATAGGGAACCAACTCGTAATGGTGAGTCATAATCTTCATTGTGGGCTATATAATCATTTCCTGTAACACAGATCTTTGAGTAGCTGCTTTCTATTTAATTGTTTCTCCTTAATTATAATCGTCACAATCCAATGATTATATTTTACTAACATTGTACTAATGTTACGAGAGGGAATTGTATCCTGGACAATCACATTTACTTTTGTCGCCATTCCTCAATCACTGCTGACAAATGGGTTGACTGGAATTGCAAATATTTTCAGCCATCTAGTGTACAATGACATTTGCATGCAATATTTGAAAAGCGACAAAAAACTGGACAGAGGAGCAAAAGATGAAAAAGTAGTTTCACCAACCGTGAATTTGTTCATTTTACTATGTCCCTACGAAATGATAATAAATATACGAATCAATAGAGAAAGCGATCATTATTGATGAAATGTATTGGCTATATAAATAGTATATAGATTTTCGAGGAATTCTCTGTCGTTCTTTTTTTGGTTGGAGGTCGGTTTGCTTTCTTTCGGTTGACTGACTGAATAGAGATAGATTGATGTTTGGGCTAGATTTTTTAAGGAGGATGAAAGATGTTTATGGGGTTTCGTTTAAGTTTGCGCTCACGTTCCTATTCCCGTCTGTCTTTCTGTCTCTCTGATGGGAAAGTTGGTTGTTCTGAGCTAAAGACGTGTCTTCCTAGAGTCCAGCGAAAGCGTGGGTTATTTTGGCTGTCATATCTAGGGTTTGCATATTCTCCGGCCTACATAAAGCTGTTGGCCAGGAAATTCTAAGACGTACAAAACTGTCTGTTATGAAAATGATGATTTTAAGTTGGGCTGGAGGAAGTCCTTTTGAGTGAAGGAGAGTCTCGGATTGAGGGAAAGTCTGAGATAGGAAAGCCAACAGAAAGTTATCTGGCATGGAGTGAGCCAGTGGAAAATAGAATGTCATATGTTATCCCTGTTTTCGTGTTCTCCACTCAAATCTGGTCGTTTTACATTTTCCGAAGAAACTATTGAGAAATCCTGTTGTGTTTAGGGATTTGGAGCATCTGGCAGAGAAAGATAGAGGTAAAGACTTGAGAAATGCTGACATGACAGTAAAAGACAGTGGAGGGGCGGCAGAGCTGGGGAAACATAAAAATCCACGGAGCAAGGTGTAAGTAGCGTAAGTAAACTCGGTAACGAACACAAGTACAATAAGTAAGTGAGTCCTCGCCATTCTTCCTCGGAGGCAACGAGACAAACCATTTCTCTGTGTCGTCTCCACACAATTTCCCCATCGCTCTTCTGATGGACTCGCAAAATTATAAATAGCCACATATACATTTTATAAGGAAGACGTCTCTTCACTCATTCTTCCTAAGCACACTACTCACGTCACATCACGACACATATTCATTCATAACAGAACATAAAGTAACCAGATCTCGTTCTTCCCTAATAAAAACAACTTGAATCTGCATGGAGACTTATATGTTTATGGATAGGTATTTTATTTTCTCTAGCACGCCTGGAAGCCAGCTAAGCCAAACCAAACCTGCATCTATTTATCCCCAAGCCAAATATGTTTTACGGCGAGATAAGCTCTGCCAATAAAATTTTAGTGGGCTACCGCCGTCGAACAACCCACCCGTCTCTCCTGCTACCTACTTTATTTTATGTTTACTCTCCTTCTATTGCATTCTCTAAGTATAAACACAGAATCTCCATTTCAAATTGGGAAAACAGCTTAGAAATTCCGTACAGTACCATCACCACGCAATCCATATGCCACAGAAACGTTTACCTTATGGGTTCTACTACTATCTCTGTATCCATACTACTAAATTAACTGTCGATGTAATATTGCATAAGATACTTCATAATAATATAAGTATACTACATACATGGTGTAATGCAGGTACTATTTATGGAGGATATAACTGGATAAAGACAGAAATGTAAATTGTGAAGTATAAGAAATGATAATATACGTAAGTACCTTAATAAATAATAACCGATACAATAGACACATAGCGTTATTATGCATTCAGCGTTAACTAAATTTAGTAGGATATAGAGGGGTTGAAGAAACAGAAAAACTGTTTATTATGCATACAATGTAAGGAGCAGTAACAAAATATTCACTCCACAGGGCTTACTTAATGCTGCATGAACAGAAAATAGCATCTACATAAACTTTAATATTTCTCAGTCCCTTTTGAATTACATTTTTTATGCTAATCATTTTACACGATCCTTCCAGAGGGATAGGAGCTGTTTAATGTTTTGTTTACATATCTTTACTTCCTGGCAATACACTTTTCCCTTCCACTCCTATTTCTCTTCACCTGTAACAATGTTATGAGCTTTATGTAATGTATTATTGTATGCATCTGTGTATTTCGTTTCTTTTTAACGCTTTCCCCACCATTGCTTTTGACTTTCACCAGCCACATCTCATTTCCTCCGAAACACTCCATGCGCTCGTCAAAATGTTTTCAATGTATTACCATTTTTTGATAAAAAATCCCGGATACCGAGAAAACATAATCGACTCCCAGTATGAATTTCCAATTACAGAATGAACAAAATGGGAAGTGAGAAATTCCATTATAACTTGCAACTTTAATATTACTATCATAGATGCACACAAAACATTAAAGTACAAAGCATGTCTTCTCTATGAATATTACTTATAGCTTGCCAACATTTGCAGAAATAATATCGCTTAGTGGTACAAAACCTACACTACTTTATTGTGAGTCGTCATATATGGCAGTTCTAGTAACCTGCTTGAGAATTCCCTGGTTAACACCATTGCTATTTGCAAAGATAATAGCATTACATTTGTACTGGCAGAAGTAGCGAATTCGCCGAAATAGAAATTGACAGATCTCTCTCTGCCTGTTTTCTCTTTTGAATTCTCCATTCGTATTTAGATTCCCTTTAGTATTAATGTCACATTTAATAATAACGGAATTTGTTTGCATAAATATAAATGCGCACGTACACAAAAAAGCTGTTCTGAAAAATAAATGGCACATATCTAATACTAAATGCTCAAGATGTTTTACTGCAGTGAAATATAGGATACCACTACGCAGTGCTTATTAAATCTGAGATGACCCCTTTATTAATCGAAGTGAGAAGCTACAAGACGGCTAGATATAATTGCATTACGTCAGCACCAGTCGAACAAAAATACATTAAATGCAGTGCCACACTTGAGTTTCCAGTTGAATGTTCCTAGTGTGACTATTACAAACGGAATTTCAAAACGTAATTTCATATTCCAGGGAGAAGAGTTCCATCATCACCATCTTAACTCAACTTCTCATTTACCATACCGAACACATTCGCAAGAACAGTTTCTATATATCCTGCCTTTGCTTGCCAAAGAGTCCTTTGCTCCAAAAACCAGACTCAACTCTCCCTGTTTAATTTCATATTCTGAATACCTATAGGTTATCTAATTTTACTCTTGACTTAGTTCCTTGTTCAATTTTATCGCTGCAAAATTTGGAAAATGAGAAAGGAGTGACTGACTTGACTGGCATGAAGCCATTTTCAAAACAGCGACCTACCTGAGACGAATATTAAATTTACTCGTTACAGCTCATGAAATCCCACAAGATAGACAAACAAAAATTTGAAGGAGAAAATTCCAATCGGATTTTATTCTCTTGCGTTAACACTGATTACATTTATCGATTCTACTTGACTTACAATTGCAAACTGCAAAGGACAGTCCTAGAAGTGATGCACTGCACAAATTTATCTAACTCAATCTGGAAATTTTACTTCATGGTCTTATTTCGCAACTTTCACTGCACTCACTTTCTCCATTGAAGATATAAATAGAATAGAGTGATATTACAGCCACTTTATGTCGTTTATTTCTAGGGTTTTCTTCACTTTGATACCCGACACACTTTGAATGTAATAAAATTCCATCAACGGCTTGTAATATTAAACGACGTATCTCATATAACAGAAAAAAAACGTTTTCTTTTTGAAATCTTAAATTTCCCTTTATGCTAATACTTATTTTACATATTTAGATGTATAAACGGATACTTTTCTTTCGTGCTGAGAAAGTCTAGCTCGCTAATTCCTTTAAATATTGCAAAAGTTCAAAATTTCAGCGATGAGTACTTTTACACTCAAGTTCCTGGATTGAACTTTGTCAATTTGACACCTTTCCAGACTCAACATAAATATATAAAGATGTCACTTTATATTTAACTTTTGTGCGACTCTCTGAATCGATAATCTTAATCATCTACCATCAAACTTTGACATAAACGAGGACTTGTAATTAATTTAATTGTGAACAAAATTAAAACTAATAAGTAAGTAAATAGCATGATTTCATGGATCTTGCTATTTTGCAACACATCCCATTCCCATTGCTATTTTTCCTTCTCTTCCTGTGCCGAATTGCTAAGTGCATGTATGTACCGGTTCGATGTACAAAACTTAAGTATAGTAATTTAGAGTTATTGCTATAATTCGGTGGTGATTTGACCCTAGTGGGCATCTGAATTTTATATGCTCATAGATATCGACTATTAAAATGAACCCTTTCGCAACCCTACGATTACTAATCGAATTCTATCGTAATGTCAGTCCTAGAGTCAAACTTAACATTAATTAGGATCAGCTAACAAATTTTGAAAACTAAACGAGTAGTAAAAAGAGGATAATTGGCATACATGAATATCTCAGCAGTTTTAATTAATTGTGCGGAGTGTTATGAAATGCTATGGAAGAGTACAGAAACCAATAATGGTAGTCAACGCTTTAGAAAAGAATCATTAATTTCCCTCCAGGTACATAGAGCTCGGGTCTGTGAAAGGTTTCAATGACCTATTTTTGAGATGGAGTAGATTTACTATAGTGGGTCGTGTTTACTCATGTGTTTTCTTTTAAGAAGGTCCCCGATATCTGTTAGCGATCTGGATGAAACAATGTAAATCCTAGTTTCCTTTAGTAAGAAGATGATGGAACAGAGTAGATTCTGCTGAGTAAGTAAAGTATCCTCCAGGCTCCCACTTATCTCACGCGTAACATAATGCCTCAATAATAATCTTAATGAGAGCTCAAGGAGTTGTCTTTCGCGAAATCCGAGGAAATGGAATCCTTTAACATTGAACATGAAAATGCTCCTCCGCTACAATCATATGTTGGACTTAGAGAGCATTCTATAATATTATTTCTGTCCAAGTATCTTCATCTGTGTTTTAATGCAAAAGTTGTCCTATAGGAAAAGATTGGTAAAAGGTCTAAGAAAGGAACTAATCCTGGGGCAACGACAAGATATTAGTATACTACATACAACTTACAGCTTTCAGAGTGTAATAAAAGCTTTTTTGACGAGCAGTCTCTTGTAAAGCTGTTTTTATTGCAGTGTAATACGACTGAGAGATGTGATTCGGGGCCGGACTGCGCCTCTTCAAAGTTAAAAGTTCAGTAGGAAATTAAAGGACTGACAGTAGGATGGAGCATTCTCAACTTTCCCGACTTAACTGACACAAATTGGTGTCTTCGTTTAGTACTTTCTACATAAATTGTAAATATCTACTTTTTATCTCTTCACTTAGGCACTGCATTAAACCGACCTTACTACCTTCAACGACCACAGGGTTATACGCTTTCCATGTCGAAGCAACATCCCCTCCCCAAATGTCATCTCACCCTAACCGTATACACAGACAGTAGTTGGTAGGTGAGTGAGCAAAACCACAATTATAGCTCCCCAATAGTTGCCAATGACAAATACTTAACATACCCACTTCCTGGACCACAATTTTTAGACTCTTATTTGACAATTCTTGGGGATTTCCGTATTCTCCCTAAATCATGTCCTTGTCGATTTTAGCCGTCCTGCAGCTCATAATTAAATGAAAAAGACACGCCCGTGAAAACTATCGGAAAGACAACTGTCCGTCATTTCCGGCGATTTAAAAACAAATAATAAAAATATATCAGCGTCATGCCCAGATATTTCCGATGCCCAAACTGAAATATCGCATTTCTAATAAGGATGTACGGAGTAGGCAATGTGCTTGAGTCACAAAAACTGTTTCGGTAACTAAAAAACGGAAATCATTTTGGCTTGAGGATTCGAGTCTATTTGTTGAAGTAACGGTTTGTTCCTTCATATGTGAATCGACCGAGGAAGGAGGATAATAAACTACCTACTGAGAGCACACTGCTAATATTGGTAAGTAGCTTTGTGCAAGTGGAAGTGGATCGCTTTGCTTTCTTTGCAGATCATAATGAACGGAAAGGAGTCTGCCTACTAGTTCCTCCACTTCCCTACCCGTCGACTATAACTTTTCTCCACTCCCGAAAGCATTTTGCCGGATTTTCCGTCCGGGTCACTCCACTCGATTCTAGTTCGATTATTATTGTTAGTTATTAGCAAAGTTGTCTCGGCAGCGTCCGGAGTATTTTTTTTCTATTTAATCTGATCACTTCACAGAGAAACTCACAATAACCTCCACAATTATGTGCTCACTCGTAGTTCTTGTTCCATTTTGCTTCACTCGAATGGTTACACAGAGACAAGTGCCCAATAATGCACAGAAACCGGCCGACCCTCTTCACTTCTTATCAGTAAAAGACATAAAACGATTTTTTCCCCTTATAACATTATCAGCATGTTCCTCCTAGTTATCCGATTATTTTATAGGAACAAACGTAAAGCAAAGCGAGCAGGTCAAGCCAGAAAAATCAATTATATTCGCCTGGATGGAATACAGACAGAATCCTTCTATATAGACAACCGATAAACTTTAATCAAACTCTAAACCATATTATAGCTAAACTTCACTACCCATATAGTAACTTGGCAGTAGGTAGCAATAGCACAGTCCACTGACTGCAGATGCTTCCCACTTCAATAACAGTAAACTATTTACAATTCATAACCTGTCATCTTCCCAATAAGGTAATAATAATTTAATGTTACAGACATGTAAGACCTCAGGGATTCCAAAATCATCCGGCCTATCTCTTCATTTTGAATTTCTTTAGCACTAAACAATAATGTCAGTCTGCAGTCCCAGACAGGACAGGAATGCATCATTTGCCTTAATTATACGCGTCTGTTTTTGATGTTATTTTTCTTGTTAGTATCTGCAGATTATAAATTATCAGATTAGTGAGTGAATTAAGAGCGAGTAATTAATTGGTACAAACAGAAACAGAATCCTTATCTGAATCACAGAAATGCTCCTTAATTACTCCCAATCCCTTTCATTAGCTCTGTATACTGTGTATACTTAAAGGTCATCCACTGAACATTATTTTCTCTAATACTGCTTCGGTAGTTAATAAGTTGTTGTAGGAAACTTGCAATCAGTTGTCCTTAGGTACCTACAAGTCTTCGCACATACTCTACTGTGTTAGTTATAGTATTATGACCTATGTGAGGAATTCTCAATTCTAACAAAAGTCCTTCCACAGATCCGACTTGTTAAAATTAAAACAGAAAAAAGCTTTCAGGACTTAACGTCGGCGTTGACACTTGACATGAGTCTTGAGGGAATCCCTTGGAAGGTTTCAGCCAATTCTAAATGACTTTCAGCCGGATTTCCTTGGAACTCTTCCCGAGGATTTCTCAAGAGCTTTCTTTCACTGTGACACTGACACTGATTATAAACCGAGTGTCTTGGACTTTCCTCTGACAATGAGTAGATGATACTAGATCACAATCTATACTCATGAAACAAAATACCATACTGACCACCACAGGCTCATTGTACTAAGTAGATGCAACAAATAAATTATACTGCCCATGGCCCATACTGTGCTCAAATATCAAGGAATCTGTAACATATGTTAATTATAAACTAAAAGGAACAAAATGTTTAGTTTACTAAATATATCTAACGGGTGTTCCGAAAATTAAAGGTGTTTTTGCTTTCTAAATAATACAGAAATTATAATCTACTACCCCAAACGATGATAAATATTATTAGTATTACAGCATTTTCCTTAAAAAGCATTGCAAATTGCAGGTAGAAATAAAACCTAACTATTACACAAATTACCTACTTGTGTACGAAGTACGAAATGCAGTTATGACAGCAATTATAACAGGCGAAAATATTCCCTAATGCCATTTTTGCACTTAATTTTTTGATCTTTATGTCAATTTCTTGAGAAATATTTCACCCGTAATCAGGACTAGAAGATATCCAAATATCTCCAAAGAAAAAGAAATTAAGGAGATCAGAGCATACCTATCTGTCTTTTTGGGGCGTGGTTGAATGAATGAATAGCAATCAGATAAGGATATGAATGTCATTTGCATGCAGTTGAGCTAAAGATAGCAAAAGACCTAACCACGCAAGGAAATTAACATGGAGACCTTTTCATAGACCCTAACATGTCCTTATTTGATCGCGGTCAAAAAAATTATTTTGTTCTCGAGTTGGGTTGGGTTTACATTTATTTTTTTGTATTCCAATTCTTTAGAAATCCAGGAATTTATTTCCTTTGTGTTCCAATTCCTCCATTGTTAAACCTACTGCGACTGCGTACTGCACACGTTTTCATAATACATCAACGACAGCTTCGTACCATGCACGAGCCTATCCCAGCGATTATTCCATTCAGAATTCTCAAAATCCTTAGCATTTTATACAATATAAGGAGTTTAACGTTTTGACGGAAATATTCAAATGAAGCTAAAACTCACGAGAGGACCTGTTGGCACCACTATTCACCATGAAGCCTTAAGCACAATTAAAATGGTGGAAATTTGTTGAATAGCCATTCCTGAACAGTGCAGCGTGTTCTCCACTTTAGACACTGCCATTTTCATCCGAAGTCAAAATTTCGTTCTAGACAAAGGAGGTTGCTGGGGACACTTGGATTTTATTCTTCAATCGATATTTTATTTGCAATTTGCAAACGTATGGTAGCTTTGTATAGCGAGCGGTAAGTTTTTACAACATTACTTGGTAGTAGCATATGAATTAGGATATCTACTGTCAAAGTAAGTAAATTATGGACCTCGGTGTAGGAAATCCAATGTATTGAATCGTCAACGGTCAAAATATTGACCACTATGTCACTATGACCATCAAATAACCTTTTAGAATTTGGAGGTCCATAATTTATTTACCTTGACAATAATTACATATTATTATGATCTGCTAATACTTGATATTTCTTAATTACAGGAACGAGATAAATGCATGCATGACAGTCACTGTCAACTGGTCTAACAACGAACGGGAATCTGATTTCTAAGTGAAGCCATTTTCTGCAATTATAATTCCTACTTTCTTGGTAAGTACAAAATCGACGCACTATAAATAATAATCTCATGACAAGAGCATATCATAATTATTGATTTTGGGTTTCTTTCTTAATTAGACGCTAATATTAAGGTTAACTTTTCTAAATGTGTATAACCTTATCCAAAGAATAGTTTGAATTTGTCTTGGGATTCTGTATCTTTTTCGGTGATTATGTAAGCCAAGATTAGTAGCTATAGGCTAAGGTTAGGTATATTCACGTTTTGCATAAAATGTTGATGTTGCTGTAGTTTTGTGAGGTAATAGTATTGAATTTCAAGTCTAAATATTAAGTGTGTGGGGTGGTAATGAAGTGTTGTATAGTTTGTATGTAGTATGTAATTGCTTTGAATTGTACTGGGCGGCTGCATGAAGATATGTGTATTTAGAGTGAACAAAATAGACAGATCTGATTTCATGAAATGAACAACTATTGCGACTTATTGGGAACGGAGAGAAATGTATTTTAGTACAGCTAGATTGTCTAATTGTAAGTTGTGCATGTGGTAAACTTATGGACTAATTAATGGTTCATGGAGTAACATAAATGGCATTATATTATACGTACCTGTACGGCAATATTAAATTTTTAGAATGAGAGTACACATTGGATTGCCTCTGTTGTCTTCACCTTCAACGGTTGGCTTTTGTTTTGAGGCCGGAGATGTCCTTGTATAGTTTGCTATCAGATTTACTCTAGATTACATACGCAGTAGATTACGTAATTACGTAGACTATGGGAGAAGTAATGAAAATCATTACGCCTCGGTGTTACCTTATAATTATTACGATAATCACAAAGAAGTTATATAATCCAGAGTCAGACGTAGCCTCGTCCATTAGATTTTGTTGCCTGAGTGAAAGCGCCCTTATTATTAGTAAGTAGACTGAGAAAGCCTATAAATTCGTCACAACTACGATGTACCAATTAGCACAAACAGTAGTAATAACGCCTATAATTATTTCTGATAATCTAATTAGTAGTACCATTGTTCATTGCATACCATTTAGTATTATATCTTTATGTTTTCCAAGTCGTAAGAACATATAATAGATAAGATAGTCTCTTTCTTCAGTTCCTCTGGTGATGTTAGTTAGTGTGTTCATATATCATTCATAATTTCGTGTTCACCTAGTCTATGTTAACCTACATCACTAAAATTCAGTACTTCTACTAGTACTAGTTTGTAGTAAAATGACTAAGGATATATAACGGCCTTTGAAATAATAACTATGTCAAATACCTACATGATGGCTAATTCCTCACAAAATGATTTAGTTACAATTGAAATGTGTATTTACAACAGCCCCAAAACGGCAGAGGTGTGGATACCATGTAGAATGTTTACCACTAATTTCAGTCACAGCAATGTGTACAATTATAAAATAAATAATAATGGCTGTCCGTATAATGTACATTTTATCGTAGTAATCTCATAATTATAGCTACTTAGCCTATTCTTACAGCCTAACTCTCTTACAATTAGTAACAACAGTATTATGACCTCACAAGTACAAATACTAGAATATTTAGGGTAACTTCTCGTTCGTATCGGTAGAAACCATCGCATTATCGGAGAAACAATGTGACTTAAGAAGACTAGACGTTATTTTGGATCTGATGAAAGTTGGTGTTATAGTTGTGATAAGTACTTTGTTTATCGTAGTAATCGGCGGCAAAAATGTCCGGTTGATTTCGCCAAGAGCGTCTGGTACAAACGTTTGACCCTCGCCACCATTTATTGAAATCGTCGTAGTAGCGAGGTTTGTGATCAGAACGCTCTGCATAGTGTACCATGGCACAAAGGCGACAGAAGAAGTGGGTGTTGACAAACTCCCCTGTACCTTTCCATTTGAAGTATTCGTTGTACAGCTCGTCATTCGAGTCTAATTGGTGTAAATAAGCGGCCAACTCTTTCGGAGAAGCAAAATCGTCCACATGAATGTAGGATTTCTCAGGGGCCACTCTTTTGTAGTCATCTGGATGAGCCCCCATCACAATAGGAAGAACTTTGTTTCTGAAAATCAAAAAATATTCAAAATTAGGTTTTCCTCCGGCTATTCA
Source organism: Tomocerus maximus (assembly GCA_019776445.1). Taxonomy (NCBI): domain Eukaryota; kingdom Metazoa; phylum Arthropoda; class Collembola; order Entomobryomorpha; family Tomoceridae; genus Tomocerus; species Tomocerus maximus. Next base: position 1,576 of record JABASH010002616.1, on the reverse strand, counting down.
TGCCACTAATATTTTTCCGAAACAAGCATTAATTAAAACAACAGAATTTCGAATGACGACCACACATAAGTTTGGTTTACTCTATACAATCATATTGACGCGTAAGACATATTTGTTGTACCTGGATACAATGAGATCTCATCTATATCTATATAAGTGGTACAAATGGTTCTCTAAAGTCCGATCATAATAATATTTGGTAGGTCCCTGCTGAAAGTGATTCCATAAATTCCCTAAAAGTCAACTGTTCTAAATCTAGTTATCATATAAAATGCAGATTATAGTTATTCTATTTATATTTGCAGAGTGAAGTATAAACAACCACAACCCAAAATGTCAGACCCGGAAGCCACAAATCGTCAACCAATTCCAAAATTGACAATGAAGAAAAATGGGGACCAGTGGAGCATTGTACAGAAGTTACGACCTTTACGAAGAATTAATTACAGAGAAGAGGAAGAGGAGATGGCAACCCGTGACATGTCTGTTGGCAGAGTTTCGGAGGACCACTATGTTGTCGAAGATATCGAGTGGCACAAGAGAGAAAACGGAAACACATTCTACTTTGTCAAATGGTTGGGTTGGCCTCCGTGAGTTACTCTTATTTTTGTACATTTTTTCCAATATTTGCATGAAAAATTATTGATTTTGAATCTAATAAATATGATGTTTTTATTTCTTGAACTAGAACATATAATTCGTGGGAACCAGCGTGCAATTTCAACGACTGTCCAAAAATAATCAAGAAATACAAAAAGAAAGTCAAGAGGTTTAAACGGGAAAACAAATGCAGGCACTATATCCCCTACTTGGATGCTAAGTTTTAGCCGTATTATAAAAATGTATACTTAAGTATAATGAAACAATAAGTCTGAAAACTGAAATGTGATGTACTGTTATCAAATTCTGATGGATTTCCAAAACATTTAAACAATGTAACTAATTCAAATTCCTGTTGAATACAGGTGTTCTATTTTTCAATGAATTTAATAAAAATCTAATGTATTGCCATTTTAATTCTATGTTTATTTATTCAATCAATAACAATATTTAGAGGTGTAATTGTGCCGAGATGAGAGTACAAAAATTAATTTAAGTTAAGGTTGACATCGAGCTATCAATTTTTGGTAGATTTTATTTAGCTACATTGCCGTGCTACTTAATTAAAAGCATCCAAGTCAAAGCAGCAAAGCGTTTTTAACGTTGAAATGAAGGAAAATTGAAATTGAAAGCATAAAGTTTAGACGTTAATTACCGACACTGCAAGAATTAAAACGCAGACTATCTAGAACAGCATTAATTAATTCTATTACCTACACTTTTACGTTTAGTTTGGTCTACAATCTAATTAAACCCACTTCGTATTTGCTAATTTGCAAGGGGACCTATTATTGTGTTAACAGGATTAAGGGGAACAATCAGATTTCCAACGGGGAATAATTTCTGAACGGCTTTGTTCGTAACTGGGAAATTAGTTTTAGGAATAGAGGAATTGGCCATGTAAAATAAATATCGACAGAATATACATACATATTGTGCATTGGTTTTGTATGATATCTATTTCGGGATTTAATTC
>JABASH010002615.1:0-19431 GCA_019776445.1 Tomocerus maximus | reverse complement strand
AATCGCTATAAGCAAATGAACTCAAAATTTTAATTTTCAAACTGCTACAAGAAAAGAAACAAAATTTAAAATTGTTAGGGAATTTTAGGCTGTTTTCAGGTTTGGGGAGATTTTTTCGGCCGCTGAAATTAATCGGATACAACGTATTGCCTTAAAGTAGTGTTTCAAGTCTAGGTGGGAAAGCATTACGTTTATTGAAGTAGTATCATAGCAACACCACACTCGAATGCCGAACTTTTTTTACCTGAAAACAGACTATTTAAACAGCAAGCTCCTGTACGTTATTGAAAATGTTAATATTTCTGTATAAATACTCGGCTTTCAGGTAAAAAAGCTCGGCTACCAATAAGATGTTGCCGTGCTACCACTTCAAAAAAAGTTAGTACTCCCACCTAGAGTCGAGAGATATAAAATGTTCGTTCCAAAAAAGAGCATAATATTTAAATTAGCCATGAGCCCAGAGTATACTTTTTTTCCAAAATTCGAAACCATGAAAATCAATAAATATGAGCATCAAAATCTCACTTCTTAGCAACAATAAAAAATTTCATGAAATCATAATCGAGTTGGTCTCCTTTTCGTGGCAGCCATACATATTATGTGCATTCATTAAATACATTACGTTTGAATATCATTCTTTGAATATTGTACTATGACAAGCTAGTAATACACCTTTAAATGTACATACTCTCATCTCAGCTCGTATTACTTTTAATATAGTGATAATATGATAGTAGTAAGTAGTTCAATTATTAAGAAGTGATTTTTAAATCCTCAGATCCACGTAACTTTTGACTGGAACAGCATTCTTGAATTTTGTCTTTGTATCATGAAACTTGAGGTCAACGGAACGGACGACTTTTCAAAATTTTTATGATCGAACAGATCCCCTGTCTGGGGAAATGGTTAACTTCTTAGTTATGTACTTCCTAGAAAGTCGTGAAATAGCTCATTTGAAATAAGTAGGACAGGTTCTTATGCAACGTTTTTTTAAATGGTCATAATCGAACTCATCCCCTGTTTGGGGAAGTGAGTAACTTTACTTCTATAATATGTCTTAGATAGTCGTGAATATGTTCAGCTTTCGAATGATCATTCGAAAGCTGAAGACGTCCTATAGCAACTTCAATACATGTCAATAGTCAAAAGTTATGGACATACTTTTTTTGGACTTTATGACCTTTGATATGATATACAAACCATTTCTTCCGTACACCAGTTACAACAGTTTATTCATAATTAATACTAGTGAAAAATACACAAGTGGATAGACAAAGAAAACAGTGAGGATATAGGTTGCCTGTAAAATAGTTTGAAGATAATGATGCAGTGTGTTCTGTGGTATATGCGTATGTTTAAAAGTGGAATGAAGGAGCGTCGCTATTTATCTGTGTTGGAATTGCATTGGGAAAGCTTAGATTAGAGCTAGAGCCGAGAGAGGCTCATCGTTTGGACAAGACAATTTTTCTTGCCATTTCTCATTCTTCTCTAGGTTTAACTGATCTATTTGGTAAGACTGGAGTAGTAGAATCCGTTTTCATTTGGAAGAGGTACTCAGCTACCATCAGAACTTTATTGCCTATTGGTTAGTGAAGTATTTTAGGTGCATAAGCAATGGCAAATGAAATATTTTGTGAGAGGGAAGTGAGTGAATGAATGAATGTATCGGAAGTGTAGCATATAGACTACGGCAGAAAAGTTGTATGAATAGCATCGGTATAACCTTTATGAACACTGTAAGCATTGAAACGTAGTACACGCTATATAAATAGGCTTAATTGAATATCTAGTCTAGTTTCTATACTTTGTAGATCCGTTTCTCGTTACTATCAACTGACATTAGTATGTAGTAAGCTTTCGACATTTTCGGAATTGGGAGCTTTAGTATTCTATGTGTATAGATGCAGTGCGTTATATGTAACAAAACTCTTTTTAATGCGATTACACGTCTGCTGAAGTAATGTGAAGAGCACGCTCGCTCACTCCCTATACTATGTTTTACTGTAGTGGTACTATAAGGTGGTTTGGGAACTAATAATAGTATGTATAGCACTTTATCTCGTGTGGTAGTAAGTAATAAGTTGTACAGAGAGAAGTTAAGTTGTGCAGTGAAGCATTGGAGAGAAGTGTAGAGAAAAAGTAGTAGGATTAGTCGGAGTATAGACATGTAAATAAAGTAAAGTGAACAAGAATCGGTACACAGACACTCTGACTGTACTTGTACAGAGTTGAGTTGCTTTGATCAGAAAATGTGTCTGTTTGGTTAGGAGTCATGTGTAGTGTGAAAGCATTTAAAGGAGGAAGTGAAGCAAGTTCCGTAAGTGAAATTGTATGTGTCTGTATGTTGTGTGCTGCTTAGCTGTCTCCTGTTAATGTTGTTCGACGATTTTGAGGTGTCACCCCGGACCAAGATTAATGTGTGGAAAGCGATCGATCTATCTTAAGCAGTTTTTATCCATCCTATTTAAATGCAAATGTCTTGTTTTTTTATATTTTGCCTTGCATTGCAATTGAGTGTAATGTAGTTTGTAAAATGTAGGGACAGGGAGGGAAAGGATTTCACTGCAGTGGTAGTGGTAAGTAACTATTTATAGATAGGTATTTTGGCTAAGAAGTGCTAGAATACTTTATGTGCGTTTGGGGAAGACTTTGTAATCTACGTTTCTCAGGGTCTTATAATATAGAGAGGGCAAGTAGTTTTTCTTTGACATGCCCTGCCATTTCTTCTTGCCCTTCCAAGTAACTTTCTTTGAGGAGAAGACAAGACACTCTATCGTTTTCAAAGAGAAGAAAGAAATTTTAATGCATAGTGTGAGAGAGAAAAGCTGACTGTGCTTTCCTTGCTGAACCTCGAGCAAAAAATAAAATGCTGTGCTATTTCAGAGTATAATTGAAACAGTGGGTGCAAAGGAAAAAGAGTTTGCATGAAACTCCAGTGTATTTACTTGCATGAGAGTGTGGACGAGGGAAGAAACGTGTCTTGTTCCTTTGTGAGACATTTATTGAATTTTATGCTTTTGTCACACTGCCTTGTTGTTGAGAAGGGATGTGCGGACCCAAAGAAGGACACAAGGCCGTTACAGCAGTTAAATGCTATGAAAAAGCAAACAAAACTAACATAAAGTAAATAGTTGCACTACAGAGCAGTAAATATTTGAGAGCACAAAAGACAGAAAGCAACGGCCTTTTTGTCATTGTCTGCAAAAAGAAAGGAAAGTGAACTCTTGTTGGAAATTGAAAGTTTATAAGGCGAAAAACTAAATGTACTTCCCCGCACTTTAATCTGACTTTATGTACTTGAAAGGCAAAATCCTTTCGGGCAAATAGGAAACTAAGGAAGGAGACTATCCTCTTGCATGCAAAAAAATCTCTTTAATATAAATGTATGAAACACTCTAGTTTACATATGCCACGCATACCAAGCCACTTTTCACTCCTGCAAACTGACTTTCCCCAAGGCGACCCACTTCCCCCATTCCTCTGTCTTTAGATCAAGATGAAATTCACTGAAACTGCACATCTCATTCTTTGTTGTTTAGTAAGCACTGTAATGCAATTGTTTGATCCTTCCTCTCTTATATTCCAATCTGAAGAGATAAACATTTCTGACTAAGCACATAAGTCATATGCAATGCAGCGGAACAGTAGCACTACTGCCACACTCACTGCTAGCTCAACTACAAAATCAAAAGAGAATTCATTGCACTCGCTGCGCAAACTAGGTGAAAGCTCACTCTATTACAATCTTCCAAGACACATGGGATAGAAATAATACTCTTAGTGTGGATACGAATAAAAAGGATTTATATAGACACACTCTGAGTAGGTAGTAAAATGGAATGGGAGAAAAATGAAATTTTATCTACAAATATATGAAATTAGAGTGTAATGTAGGAAGGATGCAAGTAATTCAAGATATTGTTACTATACGTAGGTATATTAATTCTAGTATATCCCTAAGAGATATTCTCAGATGCTACTTATTCAGTTGGACCAGATATTTCATTGAAAAAGTGAACATGTGCACTAAAAAGGCAGCAGAAATCTGCAAAGCACTCACTTTTGATTGAAAGAAGAAAGGTATTTCATTTTGGTGCAACTATCAATGAAAACTGTGATTTAGCTTACGGGGAACAACTGCTGTGTAAGCCAAGGTGTGTCAAAATTGAAACTTTTACAAGGTACAGCGTTTTCTATCTTATTAAATAGGTGTCTACTTGGTAGATGCTGGAATGTAGGCTAGGCCTGAAAGCGATTACATAAGTTACATAAAGACAGCATTGTGCCCATATGCCACTTTCTTCACCTAGTGCGATTCTTATTGTGTTTACCTATGCTGGATATCTTTAAAAAGTCAAATCAAATCCTATCGGTATTCCACTGCCAAGCTGTACGAACATGACGTACATACATAAATGCCTACAAATCGATCAATCTAGCTTTCAAGTCAGAGTCGTGTCTACCTATATGGTGCTATTTTTAATTTAAAAAATACTCATCTTTCTTCTTTGCTATTGACCACTACGTAACTATTCCATTTATATCCGTAATGCTGACTGAACTGTAAAATTTATACATTAGTGAATTTTGATATTGACCACTATTGCTATTGAAGACAGGAATAGGCATTCCTGACTTCACATCTGTGAAACTAACTGGGTTGTAAAATTTATACATTAATGAATTTACTATTGACCACTGCAATGTAATGCTGATTTCGCATCTGCAATAATTACCGAAACCGTAAAATTTCTACATTAATGAATATCGCTAACGGAATAATACCTAATAGAAAGTGTAACTGGTTAGTAACACATAAAAGGACTAGTAAAGAAATGGTAGGTATGCCGTTTTCACAGGGGACATCGTCACCTGGGACAGTTGATAGATTTTTGTTTCAATGTAGTGTTTGTGCAACATAACGCGGATTGGTTTATGGCAAATATCAATATGAACAGCAAAAGACAATTTAATATAGCACCTAGGGCAGAAACATGAAACGATGACATGCAAAAGCACTAGGACTGTTATTTAACACATTTCTGTAAAGCAGAGCACAATTTCGAGGGGAGAATAGGGAAATGTAGTAGTGAGAAGTATTCTCGAGACATTGGTCGTAACGTTATTCAAGAGTACACGTTAGTGCTTGCAGGGTTTCACCTTTTCCCAGAAGAAATTATCCAAAGTACTTCCTTCCTCTATTCTTCAAGATTAGCCGTACATACATAAATAGGGAGTAGATTCAGCGGGGCGCTAAGCGAAAGTATGTTTTAGTTGTTGCCACTAGGTAAAAAGTTGGAAGTTGGGTGTGCATCAGTACATAAGTAATAGGTGCATAGGTAATGGAGAGTTGGTTGTAAAAGTCATGGGTGTACGAGAAAAGAGTTTTCATGCTTTGTTACACATTAAAGTGCAATAGAATGTTATTGTATGCCCTAACTGTGAAATAAATAGATGAACATGAATGTTTGTAGGATTTTAGCATTTACTCCGGTTCGGTATGCACTGTACAGGGGTGATTCATACTAAGATGTACATAGTAATAGGATGATGCTTATGAAAGGTGTATGGTTTCCCGAATGCATTTTTTATATTTGAGATGCAGAGTCTGAGAATAAGGAAGGATGTCTTGGTTGGATTGCTGAGAAGGCTGTCTCCACAGCAAATGAGAACGGCGTGAGCTTGAATGATGATGTTCATTTAGTTTCCCAGGGGCTTGGCCTTCTCTCATCCTCAAGATTTTTGCACAAATGACTGAGTTTTCCACTTATGTGCAAATATTTGGAGTATTACTTGCACTACTCGCAGCCATTTCTGTAATGCCTACCTATGGAAAGATACCTAATCACTTATGTACATAGATAGTGCGCTTTGGTCATTGCCCTTTTGTATTGTGTAAATTCGTACTTTATCTAGAGTAGATTTTCTTGGAAACACTAGCGTAATTTTGAAGAGAACAAAAAAATATTCCATTATTTCCGAGGACAACTCATGTCGCCTTTCTCATTAAATTCTAATGGAAAGTTTTCTCGTTAAAAATTAAAAAGCTATTACAGGAAAATCTCTGTATACGTAGATGCATAACTATAGGATGGGAGTAAGAGAATGGAGAGAAAATGACGTGCATAACTACATAGTATTTTGCTAGGTCTTATTAGTGTGTGTAGGAAAGAAAGTTGGAAAAGATCGAAGAATAAGAGTAACATGGCGGTTAGTCTAGTATGTATTTCATTCAGTTTTGTTCTATGAGAGTGTAGTAGTTGTAGTAGTAAGTAGTAAAGTGGAGTACGTATGTACTATTTTACACTTACAGGATGGAATTACAAGTGAGATACGCAGTGGTCGTCTCCCCACTCTCCCATTCTCCACAAAAGTTAACAATAGACTGTAATGCTCTAGTAATTTACCATTGGCTTTCTTGTTCAACCTACAGCTTTTTCGTATGCTTTGTGTTTCTCAAGTATAGGTAGACTACTTTGAAGAGGATATCCAGCGTTATCTAACATTCTCAAGTACTACTTTCACCATCTCACATGCATGTATGTTGAGAATGTGTGTCAGAGTGTGTGAGATTTCCTTGTTATACTTTAGTTCTATGGTGAAATGTGATTCTTTCCTTGAATTTCAACTTGCAAACTTACATGGTAAAAGAAAGAAGGATGGATGTGTAGCCAAAAGCCTGTGTTGCTTTCCCCAGCTAATGCTTCATAGTGAAAGTGAGAGAACAGAAGAAAGGCGAAAAGTGGACTAGTCGTATATTTTTTCTAGTTCTCCCTACTTTTTATCTTTTCTGTGTGTGTCTCTCTCTTTTGCAGTCGAATAGCGTCGCAATCCCAACACTTGCAGAATGGGTGCAGAAATCCAGAAAACATAAGATTCGGACGCGAGATAAAATAGGTGCAGTATAAAAAAGGTTGGCCGTGTAACTCTCGTTACAAGAAGTGGCCAAGCCACTTTGTGTGTGTGTTGTTCTCTTAACAGATCCAGAGTCCTAAGAAAAGTCATATGTTATTATTTTGTATAAGTCAGAGTAGTTGAGTACGTACATCTGTATAGCCATATTATTATTATATAGTTAAATACGTAAGGAGTCTACAGGAAGGTTATACATGTGTTACATTTCTACTAAATTGTGCACAGTGGTACTATATACGATAAAAGAGATACGTATCTACGATATAGAGATTCATGGAAGAATGTGAAGTCTTTGTAAGTATGTAATGTACATAGGCGCTATTAGAGACCTGGAGAAAGGGAATCAGAATCATTCCCAAATAATGAAATCCTAGGGAGAAGCAACATTAGAAATAATATAAAAAAGAAAATCGAGTAAAAGAAATGGAAAGGAGTCGTGCTAATATAAAAGAGAAAGTCTTGGAGAAAGCAACTACCATTATGTGCTTGTATACTAGTCTTGACATGACTTGACTACTTACGATTATACTTATCTACGTAAGTAGTGGCTATTTTCCTCTCTTGTCTCCACTACCCATATGTGGAATGGGTCCCTTCAAGGTAAGAGTTGTAATTTTAACTCTAGTGACTGCACTTCACATACATTCTTAACTTTATGGGAAATACAAGTGGGGAAGGATGAAATGCAATGCATTCTCAAAATAAAACACAACTCTATCCTTCTCACTCCACTTTCACTAGTCACTTGACAGAATATTTGCAGAATCTGCCAAAATTTCCTTGCAGATTCTTTGACATGTTGAAAGGAAAAGTTAAATAGATTCCTGCATTTGAAGTACGGTGCACTTGAGGGAAATCAACTCTACGTCCTTTCGGGCTGTGCAATCCATCTGCAATTTAAATAACCATTTCTCTGTATAAAAATTCATTTGGGTCCTTTCATCATGTACGAATGAAAATCATTTCCTTCTAGTGCAGTTCCTACATCTAAAAAATTTGTACATGTAGCAAGCAGATAGCATAAATGTAAAATAAGAAGAAACAGACTACACTATTGGCAAAGGAGATAGAGACACAAGACTCGACAAGATTTCTTCTAAGGACACTACGATGAAATTTATGACAGTTCAGTGACCTCTATCATTTAGCATCAACGACGAGGAGGACTCCTATGTGCACAAACGTAATTGTGCCACCATAAACTACAACTTTCTCCTCTATAGCAGAAAGATCTTTTTATGAATCTAATACCCACCTTAACACACTTTTGATGCATACACACATCCTATTATGGTAGGGACATAATATAAACTGTGTATATAGATTATAAAGATACCCAAGTGCTTACATTATATTATGACAGTGTATATTATCTAAAGATGCTATACATTGCATCTCTTACCTTCTCTGAATAGATAGGAAATGGAAGGGATTTTTTGCTGTCTGTAGTTCAGTTCAACGTTCAACTCAGTTCAGTCGCGTTAAAGATGCAGGAGAAGAGCAATATCTTAAGATAAGTGTTTAGTTTACGTTACTATACATGCATCTGTTCCAGTTATGTCGTCTTTCAGCAGTCTACCTTATAAGAGGGTAGAAGTTCAATTTCAGTCGGAGGAAGTGAACTTAGGGCACTTTCGTATCTTGAAGACGGAAGATGATTCAAAATACTTCTAAGGAGGGATTACCATTACATCTTGTCATATTTTTTCTCGTTGTCCGTAAAAATACTCATCTGTCTGTATGGATTAGATTGAATGGACTGGAGCCGACTTGAACTGACTTACTTTCTCTCAACAGCGGCTCGCTAAATTGGCTCCGCTCTTCTTCAGTACTAGTGCATGAGAAGATTCCTCGATTTTCTCCGTTTTTCGGGTTTCGTTCTACTATTTATGTGTTCCGAACTCAAGGCTATACTCATGAGAAACTATCTATATGTACATAACGCTATATTATCTCTGTCTATCTCTACATATTTCACCAAATATCCGTTTCTTTACTGTTGTAACGCAATTTGTGACTTGATGCTACACACTCTCGAGTAATATCTAGCCAAACATTGTAACACACATTTCTATTTTGGTATTCTTATACTTATGCGAATATATAATAGATAGTGGTAATAAGTAAATATGCTACGGCTACTCAAAATCCTCTTTTTTTGTTTTCCAGAGCCTATAACTCGCATCGAGGGACTGAATGGGAGAGGCTCCGAACTTTTTATCAAGGCTGGAAGTACCATCAATTTAACATGTATTGTGGAAGACGCAACGGAAAATGCTCCGAAGCATATCCTCTGGCGACATAACAATAAGGTAAAGTGGATATTGAATTATTCCATGCATTCACATAAGGTTTCCATTGTTGTCCTACCTGGTTTGTACTTTGTAATGATAGTTTCTCCATTTAGCACTCGTCTTTAGATCCCTCTTCCTTGGCACAACTTACTAATGCTAATATTTCTTTCTCGAGTTTTTGTCCCATTATTCTTGAAGCATAAAGTACCATTTCTGACATATTTATGAGTATGCAAATGAATGGGAAAATACAATTTCTGTCGATTTGCCAATTGTGTATACACTGTCCCACTACTACTGGTTTTTGTCCCAAAGTTATTTTATGCATTCTGTTTTCATTTAATCGCTTACTCGTATACACTACTCACTTATACAATCTAAATGTATTATGTAGCTCGTAACAATAGTTTTATTTATTCCTAACTCTGTATATTCTCTTGTATTCAATCGTATTGTATTTCCTTTAACAATGTGAGCTACAACTAGGAAACACAGGGAGAAAGGAATAGAGACTATGCTTAGACGAACAAATGAAGAAAATAGGACTCTTTGTGAGATAGACCCTTTTGTTAATGGTAAATTATGTTTTATGGAATCAGGAGAGTAACTAGAATCAAATACAAACCCAAAGACCCATTGTTATTCCTTAGTATAATTACTGTTGTCTACCTCTATTCACCTTTTATGATCTTCCCTCCACGCTTAAGTCTCACATTAACTTCCATTAAGACGCAAATTCTCATGCCGTTTTAATGCAACGTGACATTTTCCACTTCATGCAGTCTCGCTCACGTTTCGGCAAATTGCATAACAATACCATGTCTGAGCAACATAACGTAGTGTTGTTTTTGCAAGTACGCGAACCGAATACTTAGCTGCATATGACTTTCTCCAGGCAAATCAACTTTGTTCTCCAAATAGCTCTGGGGAGTTTTCCGAGGTTCTGTTTCTACCTTTCTGTCGTTGAATATAGAGTAGTAGGTGGATGATAATAATGCAATCTGAATCGAACAACCCAGACTGAGACATTTATTATAAAAGACCTTATTATAAATGGATACATAGGTATATGAGTGTTGTTTGAATAACTTTTTTGTTCTTCTGCCGATATTATAAGAAATAGGAATGTTGTTTATGTGCTACGATCAAAGATAGAGTGGTTTTGGGTTAGGTCCTAGCAATGGGCAGAAATATGCACATCCAGATAAATAGAGATGATATTAAGGGTAGGTATGTGTTGGTTCTTTTTAGTATGTATATAATGTAGCGGGATCAGTGACAAAGTCTAGGTGTCTATTGGTTGTGTAATTGGTATTGCAGTCACGCCCGTTTGATGTACTGTGTGTATACTTGCTTAGTTATGTACCATTTGGACTTTGGAACATCAACTCTAACTCTGTTCATGTTTTCAAAGTGAAAGCCAACGATAAGTTGTGCCTCCTCACTTCTGCTGTAAAATGTCATGTCAATGTAAGGCTGCTTTATACCACTTTCCCCGAGTTGAGTCTCATCCTGATATGGCTCTCTGGGCCGCCAGAGTGTTCAATGTGCACGGTGCGAGGATTGCGACTTTCTCTTGGGTCTCCAGTTGCTGATGTGATGTAATGCAATATAATGTAAGCAAGAGCTTAAAGGCACACTTGGTCAGGCCAAAGATGAACATTCAAAGTAGGCCAGAACGTGACTGAACTATCTCTTTTGAATAAACATGCATATATATCTACACATAGGTAGCTTACCTTCCGCTAACTCCCGTACAAAATACAAATGCCACCTCTTCACACAGAATTCGCAAGCTGCTTCAAGAATTCTCATATCTCTGTCCACTAATACGTATAGTTAATCTGTAGTGTCTATGAACATGGATTTTCATCATCGTACAGTCTAGCGTCTGCTGTTTATGATATCAGTCCTTATCAACCAAACTCTTAATTAATCTGCTCCAATTTAAATACTGTACCATGTTTTCAAAAAATTGGTATGTTGCTAAAATATAAGTAAGTCACTGTTAGTTTATCAATTTGGGAAGTATTTGAATTGACTACAGTCAGTTTGTACTTTGTGCAGTAAAATATTTTTGAAATTCTGTCTAACGCTCCACAAGAGTTTGTCTGGTCCTGTAAGAAACACAATCAATTATTTTATGATCATGATAAACAGTTTTACTACCAATTTATTCAATAATACAAGCTTTGTAGATTATTTAGACACTCCGTAAATATATAAACTGACAGGCTTAATTTACTCAGTGTACTGAAAATAATAGATACGAAATCTTCATCCGTTAATCCATCTGATATTGCATCAGGTACGGTTGACATATTATTGTTTTGTCTGGATAGTAATGCATATGACAAAGCTACTTCTAATATCTATTGTATTTGACTGCCTTACTTCACTATTGCGTCTTCAGCAAGGTAATTCAATGCATTTAGTTTTGCATCATTTTAAATGTCAACATTTTAAGAGAATTTATGCAGATATGGATATCAAAATACAAAATGTAGTATATTCATTAGTACGTTGACAATTTCACTATACCACCTTCGGGGAAAATAAATGTACGTAAGTTCGTTGTTCTTTTGACCTACAATGCTAATGATAGATTTTTGCAAATTGTTGAAAAAGAATATTTGCATAGGTACTACTAAGCCAGTTAAAAGGCCCATGCAAAATTTCTCAAGAAAGATATACAGAACAACGCCCTTTCATAAAACACGACTTTTATTGTAGAAACGTTGGACGGAAAGTAGTTTTATTCTGTATATGCAAATATGTACATTACAAAAATTGTACAAAACATAAAGCACTATTTAGCGTTGTGTTTGTGTATCTTTTGTATGATACTGCGTAGTATACCTCAGCGAAACGTACATTTACTGTAGTAGTAAGTAAAAGCAGTACTATGTATGTTGTAATGAAGTGCTTGAGTTTTTTGTTCGAAACTTTGTGCCCTAATGCTGTACGCTAAGTGAAAGTCAAAAAACGAGAAGGAATGCAAACGCAAAACGCAAATGAAGCAGTTAGCGTAGCAATTAGCATAAATAAACAGGGAGGGAAGGCTTATTTTTCCTTGTATGCAGAACAATAAGAAAATGAATTATTCTATATATCAACTTTTTATGTAGGTACTTTTTTATTTTTGTGGACATTAAATATAATACATAGCAAGGTATAAAAAGTCTTCTGATACAGTACTTCTGTATGGGAATGGAGCAAAGGGGAATATTTCAGATTTCCCTACATTTTGTTCCTAGCAGTATATGTATATTTGTCAACATGTAACACGATATCATAAATGTACACTTAGTCGCTTTGTATAGATATGTTAATGTAGGTACATATAATATAACTGAATGAAAGGAGTTTTTGGTAGTTAAGTATTAGAAGCTGTAGTCACATTTATGTCAAGGACTGCGGCAACGATGCCATTGTCTTGAGCTGTTTATGACTCATACGGAATTAAAATGACTTCTTAGAAGTAACGACTGGAATTTGTTCCAATTTACTTTCATTAGAAGAAATGTGAGACTTGAACTTCCAATTAGGTAGTTGCTGATGAAATTGATATGTGCTGAGGATGTGGTTCGTTTCCGCTCCAGTCTAAGGTTGTCAGAGAACATTATTATGATGGCTATGCCGCCTCCCACTTGCTATACCTTTCATCTCAAGTGCCCTTTTATCTCCACTTTGGTAATTTATATTTGCTCCAACTCAGTCAACATGGAAGTGACAGAAATCATTATTGGGAGCTCTAATATTTATGTAGGAAGACATGACAATGACAGTAAATAAATTGAAATGAGATAGAAACTGGGATGTACCTTACACACAAAATGCAAGGTACTTTTTCCTCTTCCTTCAGTCTTAGTCATCTCTGTTGTGATTTGTGAATTTGTGGTTTTCGTATATTATAATATCTCTACTTAAAATCATGAGATACTGCTGCCTCTTTAACAAGTATTATAGTCACTAGGCACTATACTGCTGAAGATTTCGTACGTGGGAGGATGCGAAATATAGAATTACCATTATATTGAATTATATATAAAATTGAATTACATAATAAATAGATAAATATTGCATATAAGATCCTGTCAGAATTGGCTTCGTTGAAGAGTGAATAATGTATATCACATGTAGCATTCAGAATAAGTTTTTCCAAATATTCCAGTACCTTATGTGTAACGGTTGTATTTGTATCTCTTTGTCAAAACAGATAGTGAATTTCGAATGGCAACGGGGCGGGATGAACCTGGTCACAGAAAAGAAGACGAAAGGAGTCACTGTGAGTCGTCTGCTTATTCAGAAAGCTGTCCGCTCTGACTCAGGAACATATTTGTGTGCTCCTCATAATGCTCATCCAGCCCAAGTCAAAATACACGTTCTAGAGCAAGGTGAGTTTAAACCTTTCACTGTTAATACTTAATTAATAAATTATGGCTGCAAATTACATTGAATAGGTATATTGATGTCATTACATTATGATGTAAATAAATTATGACTCGCTCACTCAACATTATGTATGTTACTGTACTGTAGTTTCCTTCTCATCACTGAGTTTTACTGTATAATTAATGGCAATGACGATTAGGTACTAATGAAACTTGTTCTTGCAGTTAAGATCCATAGTACATATGAAATATGTTGATAATTTTCAATTTTCAAGGTCCTCAACGACTATAACGGTAGGCTTTGATGATTGAAAATTTAGAACTAAATTGATGTAGTTGATATAACTGATTAGTTAAGCTACGAAAAAATGTTATGTCACTGAAAGAGGCGGTCATTCCACACGGTGGTGATTCCTGCGGCTGTATACATTAAAGTCGCACCGCAATCTCTACTTATTTACCTGCCACCGGTGTTGACACTTGTTTTATTTAGTTGAAATGCTGTAGCAGTTGTTTAGAAAAGTATAATAGTTGCATTTGATACTATAATTACGTGAGAATTTGTTGTAACACAACGTAACTAAAACTATAGGATCAGTGATATTGAGTTATTTCGAATTTGGGTTACCACTATTACAGCAGTAACCTAAATGTACAAGTTTGTAAATGAATAGGTAGAGACGTGTGTCGTATTTCGCTGTAAAATGTGTGTGCTGTCGTGATCTAATATTAAAAGTGTGACTTGACACATTACGTATTCGTGGATGCATTGGTTTGGCAGGCAAAGCTCTCATGAATCTATAATACCATTTGATTTAACATTTTGGAAAATGCGGAGGAATTCGTTACATTGGTATATAGTATGTGGAGTAAGAGAAGCGAGTAAACGAAAGTAGGAACATGTCTATGATGATCCAAAGGGTAGATGCATAAAACATGCTCACTCACGTCAGACATATCCATAAAGTAGATCCGTAAGCATGCACTCTAGTCTTAATGGATATAGGAAGTTGTTATATGTCTTGTTGTAACGTGCAATCAAGAATATTCAAAAAGAGGAGATGATATGCAGTGAATAAATATAAGTATCTAAATAGTGGATGTTAGGAGATAGACAGACAGGCTATCCCGAAAGGAAGGGAAATTGTATGTTGGTCATATAAGTTAGTAGGTAAGAGTTGTTCGTTCTCGTGTGTATTCCATTGCATTGTGTCGGCAGTAAAGTTGAGATATGTATGTAGTCTCCTAAAAGAAATGTATTACATTACATAACACGTTTCGATCCGTCGCTCATCCCATCGCTGGAGTCTAGTAAAGTAGAACTAGCACATAGGGATAGAGATACAAATAGACCCATACATAAGCACATAGAAAGCACAACAGAGCGACCAGATTCTTCTAGGATTCCTTTTCTTCCTGGTTTTTTGACATCAAGTGAGAATTCATCTAGTTGTCTAACAATCCTACGGGCTCTTACTCTCCCTATATATAGTTTCTTGAATGGCTTTACTTTTCTTCCTCCACACTACAATGGTATAAGATATATAAATAGAAGTTAGCTGTGTATACAGCTAAGTACATAGATTCTGTACATGTACAAGTTGAATTGACTTGGCTTGCTTTGCTTTTCTTTACTTTCCCTTAGTGTAGGAGAATCTTTTTTCTATGTGAGCTCATTCTTTTCTTCAACTTCCACCATTCGATTGAATTTTTTCAGTTGCGTCTGATTCTATTCCTTTCGGATAAGTTAGCTTAACTTAACTCAACTGAACTCACACCATTTCAACTCGAGTTTTTCACATTGCTTATGCACTAGCTTTACTCCTTTCTTTGAGCTGATGTGAGTTGCGGTGATATTTGTCTATTTGCCAAGGCTTTAGCTGGGATTTCCGAATAGCAAATAGCTTCAACCTCTATCTAAAAGAGGATATATCCAAATGTTACCCTGCTACTCACAAATCTAAAGTTACTTGTTTATATCTGTATAAATACAGAGAATCCGACACACTTTTAGTACAAAGTTAGACAATACTATAAAAGGTTTCAGTTTGTAAATAACTGTATTTATGCACACGGCTCCTACAACTCTGAATGCAATCTAGTCAGGTAGCTGCAGTGAGGTACCTTCTTATTGTTGGTGATTTGTTTACTAAATTTATTCTTCAAATTAGACAACTGGGATTTTCTTGCAAATCTCATTTTATTAACATCACCTGCACCAATTTTAGTGGAGCAGGGAATTCTACTTAAAGTTTAGTCATGGGTAGCATTGTTTGTGAAAGAGAAAGCATTCGGAGAGAACCTGCACCTTTTGTGATTTCTAGAATGTACCTACCATGTATACCTACATTTTCAATAAAGAGTTGTCTATATCTCTAGGTATATCCACTGCTGCACTCAAGCAAGTTATGCAATGAAATACAATGTGCATGTAACTGCTAACTCTGCACAATCCGTTGATTCCTCTATAAAGATTCCTTTCCTTTTCCTGATCATGACTGGACGTGACTGCCAAAATTTGTCGCTTTGCATAGTAAAACCATATTCTCTTCTTTCTTATACCCATTTATAGCACACTCCGTGCTAAACACTAAACCTTTTTGCATGTGTATCAATATAGCTATGTATTCTCTGTGTGTATGTGTGTGTTTATGGATGCCTTTCTCCGTCCTCAGCTTTCCCTTCTCGGTTAGTTTGACTTGACTTGACATTAACGGAGTTCGTTGGATTGGCCTAGCCTGACTTTACTCGTTTTTCTTTTCGTCCTTCGGCTCACTTTTTCTTTCTATCTACGGAAAACTCTTTCTCTTCCTTTCCGCTTTGTATTCCACTCGCGAAACGTTTCCATCCTTTTCTGCCCGACTTCCTCAATGTTTCTTTTTCGTGTTATAGTATTCTGACCTTACCTTAAATCTTGCCGTCTGGAATACAATTGTACTACAGAATTGTTTGATACTCCTTGTTACTGTGACTCTGCTGACGGCATGCATTATATATCCTACCATTTAATATCTATCGCTATAGCTATTGCCTACTCAACTTCTAAGTGCCTATGTACTTCGCGGAATGCTAAAACCTTACTAATTCGGATACTGTGTCTACTAGTAGCTCCCTGATGCCTATCTTATGCTATTCCTCCTTCATTTACGCACACTACATGTTCACTTAAATTTCCATTCTAGCTACCTCCCCAATGCTTTCCGTTCAAATTTGCACACTCTCACACGACAGAAAGTCTCGGTTGACCATTTTGATTTATCTTATTACATTTATTACGCTACTATTACTCCTATAAATGCTTTCTCATTATATATAATCCAATCTCTTTATTATCTACCCTAATTAAACTTCACACCAGCTCTTTTCAATTTACTATCATATGTAGTCTCCAATTATTTCTCTCATCTATTCCCTTTGTACAACATTTGAAAAATTGTCTCATCATCTGCCTTTATCATATTAGTACTACGCAAGTTATTAACGGCTAGTTATTAAAATATGTTACTAAACACAGATATTTCATATAGTATAGTTATAGATGTCTTTATAACTCATGCTATTGATCACTATTACTTGAAAATAGATACTTTCTCGACACAAAGGGAATTCTGGTATAGATTATATTTACCTCTTATCTTACTTAGTTAGTCTTTCATTCATTTAAATTCAATAACAGGAGGATGTGGGAGGACATACTCTGCTAGTAATATTATTATCCTTAATCCGTGGGGAATCCAATGATATATTCTTATAGGCATCGGCAGATGTTGTACTTTTGCTATGACTATACATAAGACGGTGGTAATACCAAATTGAATTGGATTCTCTTCCCCCTCTTGATCCAATTGAGTGAAACGATTGAGATAATGATGAACTACAGAATTCCATTATATACACCATGAAGAAAGAGATTTCAGTTTCTATTACATCTTGTTAATGTCCTCAAGTATTTAGGTATATGATATTTACTCAGAAAATACTAGCACTGCTTTTTAAATTACCTTTAGTGACTAAAATATATACTACAAACATTTTTCATGGAAATAATCTGTAGGCAACATGTAGGTGGTTGGTGAAAGGTTACTGGCATTACATGGAAATTACCTACTACATACAGTGTGTCAAGAAAGTCTTTACTTTATTACTTTCTCTTCCCTTTTGCTAACTCCATATAAAATCGACCTTTCACCAGGGCTTTCACCAGAATTTTAAGCAATACAAACAACATTTTGGGTTAGTGAAGGTTCCAAAATTTTGCATATGGCTAGCAAAAAAGAAAGTCGCATTTATATAAATGTCTTGACACACTGTATAAATAAGTAAATCTTTTGGATTGAGACTTTGTCAACTTTCCAACGACGAAGTTATAACAAAAAATACTCAAGATAAACAGGCATACAAGATAAAAGTTTTCGTAGGACCATTATTTCTCTTTTTTACTCCTGTATCTAGAGTACCTTTTGCTTTTTACCCCTGTTGTATTGTTTAAAGTAACCTTTGTTAAGGATAGTAATCTAATAATTCTGTGAAAATATCAATACTTGAATTAATTGGTTGCTATTTATGCTAGTGTTGAGAATTTGATAAAGATTGAGGCTAGTGTAGGTAAAGGCACTTGAGCTCTTTGGTTCCTGGTAATACATAATAAAAGGGTTGGGAAGAGGAGGAAAACCGCAGGAGCTCTAGACGGTTAACCATGGCAGTGGAGTCCATTGAAAATGAATCCTCATTGTGAATTCTTCTCACGGGCGATAGCATGTCTGGTCTGGTTTGAGTCTGACAAGGTATATAAAGTGAGGGAAGGACTAACATGGTTTCCTGGCGTAGTTGAACAGACTCAAGCGAAGCATGAATAATTTGTCATTTAAAAAAAATGAAGGTTGTCAAACTGCCTTTGTTAATTATTTCTTAATTGGCCGTGTGGAGGAAATTGTAGTTTATCACGCTTGTTTGCATATCTGACATATTGCCTGACTTTTTTACTTCCTCCTGAACCCAGCTTGAGTTGGGAATAGTTCTTTATTTGGATTAATGGAGTCACAAACTATATTAAGTCCTTCAGAAAAACGCGGTCCTTACCTGGCATGCTTCTGCCACCTTCCTCATTCAGAATCAGTCCTTCTAAAACTGGATTTTAATTGAGTTTTTCCCTTTCCTTCATTGAGCAAAGGCAGGGCGAGTCACTCAAGATGGGCGTCATCATCTCACTTCTCCGTAAAAATGATTTCTCTCCAGCTCTTTGCTAACTTTATTAGTGTTTGCATTTTACACACGCTTTCTCCATCACGTTTTCTACCATTTCAATAGAATAAAGACGTATGGTTTTTGAATTCTATAATTTCCTTTGTCAGACTAGCGTCCACACCTTAATTAATACTCTAAATTACGACCTGAAGTTGGTGTGGGTGCAAAATATAAGTTTTTAGGAGGAGACTAATTAGTTAGGTATATACGTATCAAGTGTGTAGTAAATGATGAATGCGTTTTATGTGTGAACACTAATAAACTAAGAATTCCTAATGAAATGCTATTATGGGCCAAAATGAATTCCTCCTACACACATGTACACAATTTCAGACTACCATACAATATGTTCATTGTTCTATTATTACGAACTTAATAAGTACAATCCATAATCTCAACATGTATTCCAATGGAACCTTTTACACGTATGTCAATGGTATTATTGTCAAGCTTCCTATGTACTACACCTCTACGCAATGGAAAATGTAAGTTAATTAGCAATAGCTGAGTTTGTGAGTTTTCATTCCGTTTGCTGGGCGTACAAGGAAAATTTTAGGCAGCTCACTCTGATGTGTATTTATTTA
>JABASH010002614.1:0-19432 GCA_019776445.1 Tomocerus maximus | reverse complement strand
CGATAAGTGCTTAATTATATGGTATATTAACATTCAGGCGGTATATACACAAACACAGTTACAATGAGATTCCTATACATGTCCTCGGAAACATCCTCTCTTCCTGGCCCTTGTTTTCATCACAATATGCTTTCAGAGAGCGCAATGTTATGTAATACAAATGAAGTTAAGGAAACCAACCAATCAGAACCCGAGATCATGCACTAGGTACCTCATAATAAACACAGTTAAGTGCAGGAAAGTAATAATATTGCACTAATGTATAATAAAAGTATTAAAATGTAACTCAGAAGCTGAAACTAGTAATGATAGTATAACTTTCAACTGAGTAATGTATAAAGGATGTATAGCTAGGCAAAGGCAGTGCGAGTGGGAAATGCATTATAGTACAAGATATAATATTAGACAGGGGAGTCTCTGTGTAACTAATAGAACAAGCAAGTGGCAAAGCATATGGAATGTGTTTTTTGTGCTTGGTATATAGCTTTGCTTTCGTTAGCTTTGCATTGCCTTGCCCTAATTTCAATTAACGCATGCTTTTTCAGCAGCAGAAACTTAAACCAAGGCAAATCAACAGTACGTACCAATATCAGCATATCTGACTATAGTTTATTTAGAGATACTATCACCACAGGGACTATACAGACTGCTTCGCCTGTCATTTCTCTCTTACCTACATTACTACCACATTGCATCACATAAAATAAATAGATCCCATGTACATACACACTACTGCCTTGCCGCATCCACACATACGACACACACAGATACAATTACATTTGAGTTGCCACTCTTTCTGGAAGTATGTATGAGTTTTCCACATTAGCATGCAACGTATGCACGTATTTTCCTTTTACTGCACCTATGCATGTAGAATTCAGTCACAGTAGGAGGATTGTTTGCATGTAATGCCTACTGTACTGTGGCGGTTTAAGTAACTTCTCTGAACCACTTAGGTAGCTACTTTATCTCTACAGACTATCTTTCTTTATTTCAGCCCTGTTTTATTACACGAGTATCTATCCTGTAATGTACTATCTGTACATTCTGTTCTGTCCTGACTCTATCCTATTATTTGTATAACTTTACTTCGCACTCACACATGCACAGATAAATAGCGCCACCAACCAATACACTAAGAATACAATCCTGTCCTCATGCAGACACTACACGTTCATACCATACAAAATCCAATGGACTGTGTACTCTTCCACAACTTTCCTCCTCTCTCCTTCCTACGCGACTTTATTTGGGAAAAAGAGTCCGAAAAAACATACATATGTGGTCACACTAAGCCCTATATCAATATATATTTATAACCAAATAACCATACATTCTATTAAGTGTATACAGAGTACATACACAAAACAAACCTGTTCAGGTTAGAAAACTCCTACTACGAAATGTACTACAAACGACTATAAAATACGAGACACACTCCAAACAAACACTAAAGGCACGCACTTCATGATGAAACTCTCCTTGATGCAATATATTACAAACAGGGCAGCAACTTTCTTCATTAGATCTATTAGAAAACCTACAAGTATCTCCCATATAAATTCTGTACATTCTACAAACAGAAAACACTTGGAGGTAATACAGTGGAAAATGAACATTAATTTGCACCAAGCGTCTATGGTACATAAAAAATAAGAATACATTATTAATACGCCAGTAGTAGGTTTCCCGCATTACTTCTGTAGCCAATATCCTGGTAGGCGATGGTAGGAAACCGAAATGACAGGAAAGCAAGGTAAGGAACGGTAACTAGTTATTCTGCATCCTCCGGTGAGTAAAGTAAAGTAACATAACAGCCACGCGTGGGTAAACATAGCAGTGAAGCAAAGAGAGTGAAAACTGTAAAAGTTCCGACTTTCTCTTTCTTTCCCCGAGAAATTCAATACTTTCTTTTTCCTTCGGTTTCGGCTACCTTAGATTGGTCGGCTATTCTCCGGCTTTATCCTGGATGAGTGAAGTGAGAGTTTTATATATGTATGCACTGTGAGCAGAGCGCCATGTTATTTGTCGACAAACCCTAACGCAAAAAAACACACAGAGCTCCTACAATATTAGCTAGGTACATATAGGACACACCGGAATTGTAACTCCAGAAAATGCTTGAGCTAACAGAGTCCACGCTTTTACTTAATGCGCTATAAGTGTGTATGTACCTATGTGTTTACCTTTCACACGCAAAATAATTCTATTTAATTTCGTGAAAGAAAATAAATTAGAACCCATTTGTCAGCCGGAGATTGGCTGGATTGATATTGACAGAATAAAATCATAGTGTGTTTGGTTTCCCTATAATTATTTTAGTTCTAGAACGATATAGGGAATTCCAAACGGAAAACATCTCCAGTGATTTATTTTAAGTAGAGTCACAATAATAACGAAGAAGTTACATACATTTTCTCTGCTGATCCTATCTCCGTCTTTTAGAGCTTCATCTTCATTTCCGTCTTCATTTCCTTTATAAAATAATTTGGTACGGACAAGTTCACTACTATCACATTTGTTATAACCACAACGGCCCTCGGAATCGAAAGAGTGACTGAGAAGCCGAAGGCGAGCTTTCATCATAGTCTCGGGTGGCTCTCGCTTAATATTAGTAACTGTACAACTTAAATTAGAAACAGGAGACTTTTTGCAATATTTGTCTTTCGCCTCATTTTCACAGACACCTTTGACAAAGACTCCATCCGCAAGAGTGATTTTCCCTCGATTATTATTGCTTCCCCGATCACTCTCGTTCATCCATAATGTTCTGCTTTGGTTATGAGCAGTAATAATGCTGAGGGACTTGGCAGCAGCTATTTTCGTATTGGATAGGAATGTAGACGTCGTACTGGATGAAGAGGATGAGCTGCTCACCCAATAACTCCAGATTTGCACGTGTCCATTTGACATTCCCGTAAGCTCGAGTTCTGTAGCCATTGCTATTTAATTTCCTATTGTAGTCTCACGGAGAACAAATGATTTTCACATGGAAATTCTAGGGCTACAGTTTACAATGAAATCAGAGAACACAAAGTCAACTTGAGTTAAGTCACAATTCACCACACGACACACAGCATGGTAGTGCAGTAATCACTTTGCGGAAGAAAATACGACTAATTCAATTCAGAAATATAAATAGAATTCGAAATTGGACGAGGGAGCAGTCGAGAATTGGACTTTTTACCCTTGCTTCATCTAATGATCCCAGAATGGACAGAATGATAGGAAAATTCGTCTGTGCATGGTTTTCCTGCAACTAACTATAGGTTACTGAGCAGAGAGGAAACACGAACACTATTGAGTGGATGTAATAGTAAGGATAGGACTATAGATAGGTGAATTATATAAGGATATATTAAAAATGTAAGTCAATAAGTAGAGATAGACTACGAAGTGGTCGTAGAGCTGTATCTTATCACAGTGTAGCCTTTCTCTCCCTTTCTGTGTGATTTTGAACAAGAAAATCCTCTCGCAATGCACAGCTTTACTTTACATTACGTTATATTACATTACATGACGATCACCACCATGCCATTACATTACATCACATTACTACCATCCTTCAAGGAAATCCTTGGACTCCTATAAATGAACATACGTCGTTTCTACGTACACGTTTGTAGATTGTAGTAGTTCATGCTATGCCACATACACTCTTACACTATGTACACAGTAGTGCTATATTCTCTTTTCAAAACAACTGCAGCAGGAGTGATTTCATGTATGTCTGAAGTAGTCAAGTACCTAAGTATATACGTAACACAAACGTCTCGTCTCACTATAAAGTTTCTAATACGCAGTAAACCGAAAAACACTTTTGCACTGTTATTTTCCCCATGCTATCTTACATTACATAACATTGTCATTTTCCTATTCTTTTCTAGCCCATACAGATTCAAGCTCTGACTGACGGCTGTGCAATGATGTTATTGTTCGTGGAGGGAGTATTAGCAAGGGAATGACTCAAAATCCGGGTAATTTTCTCATAATAGTCTCACCATTCACTTAACAATGTGCTCTACTGTTCCACCATGGTTCATTCTTATCTCCTACACAATGTCTGTCCTGTCTTCCTAGAACAAATATCCTCCGAGTGAAAACTAAACTGCAGCCACAAAAACAATCTCATGTCATCTTCTTTATCACATTATATCATCACATTCACATCACTAAATAAATATCAGCATAAGAAATATCCTTCCTTTCTGGGAGTAGTCGTAGTCGTAGTAAACAATTTTTTGCAGCTTCCACCTTACTAGTATGCATAAGAACACAAGTTGTCTGCCTTCACCTTGTATTTCATGTACCTATTGTTGACCACTATCATGTGTTTGAGAATATATTATCCATTGTATAGTATCTGTATATGGATTAACTATCCCCGATCCATTCTTTAAGAAAGTAAGTTTAATTCACGAAAGTGTATATGTATGTATGTAGGAAACGAATACAAGGTAACTCACACAGCACAGAATCACAAACTCTCACAACAGTATCAAATGCTAAAACACTTTTGCATTTGCATAGCTTAGCGCAGAATAGCAAATACTCCTGTCCACACGGTCATAGTCAAGTAAATCCACTCAAAACAAAACAACTATATACAGAGACTGTTCTTGCTTCCCACTATATTTACAATGTTTATCTTGCTTGTTTATAAACTTAGATTGTTCTGTTGACTATGTATCTGATGTAGGTAGTAGTAAATAAATGTACAGATATTTCATAGGTAGACACAGAGAAAAAGGCTGCATGCAACGCAAGTCGCCTGCATGTAATCTAATGTGCAGTCAAAGTCAGAATAAGAGTTTCTGTTGTGTGAGAGCCATGGTTTGGTCTGGCATGGATTGGCTTGGTTTGGTATCGTCTAGTCAAGTCTAGTCGTCACGTCACACTCAGCCTTTCCTTTCGATTCACCAACCTACCGTAGTAAACTCATATAAACATGTGGCACATACTTTGTAGCAAGTTAAGCACTATATTATACATTCTAAGCATATGTATATCTCCCACTATCACTTATCACCATCCTCACTCTACGTATTTCCAATGAGTCTCTCTACGATTTTCGACAGCTATTCTTCCTATCTCCACAGAATTTATATCACAGCCTCCTCACATTATCCACATTATCGCACTCAAGTTCTGTGTCCTCCTCTATCAGTAGATCCCAACCTTAAAAAACTTTTTACTAAATCCCAGCCTCACTAATATAATATAAAATTATTTTCAATGCACCACTTTCCTTTAGTCTAAAGACACACTGGGAGAATAGAATGGTCACCAGAGATAGTTGCAAGAGACTTAAGCATAAAGTGCTTGCGAGCTAAAATTCAGCGTGCAAGTGATTGTGAGAAAAAGTAAATAAGTCCACGGGGCAGGAGGAAGACTGACAAGACGAAAGGAGTGCAGGAGACAAGACAAGGCAGTCAAGACTATAATGCGAATTACAAGTACGTACAAGACAAACCAGGGGAAAGGAAAGGCCGTTTCGATCTTCACATTCAATTCAATTCCACAGAGCTGAAGCCCAAGATTGAAAATCTCCTATCCTTACACACTAAAGAGTATGCGATTACATCCCATCAACATTCTCCTTTCGTTTTGCATATTTTATGTTACTACATCGCATACTTAACAACCTATAGCTCACTAATGCTATAAAATCTACACCATTCATCCAAAGTGCTATTCCAAAGAGAAGCATCCTCATTATAATCGTAATAGTAGGTGTATAATAAAACTACCTATATCTCAATGCAAGCTAACTGATTTCTGTTCACAACTTATACCTAAGTATATCTGGAATAGCATTCAGTATACTTCATTCCCTTTTTTGATGTAATATTTTAGAACAATAATCATATCTGCAATGTTTTAGGATTTACTTTTCGTAACCCGATTTATTATCGACTGAAGCCTGAGAAACGCTGAAGCCTGTAGAAATTGGTACACTAACTACATACACATAGACCAGTATAGGGTTATGGGTTATCTAGGAAAGATATTTTAGTATTTAATAGTAATTTTTCCTTGTCTGACTTTTTAAGTCTTATCCAATACCTTTGTGTTGATATTGTAGCTCCCATGTAAGGATGTATAACGCTATTGTTGTTATTGTTCATCACATTTCATTGAGTAGAGTTACATATTAGAGTGGATGTGATATCTGAGCGGAATAAACTATTGCCAAGTTAAGAGGCAGTAAATCTTGAAGGAGTAACACAGCTCAATGAAATCGCAATGAACTGTCCTAGCAATTCTGTTAAGCTTTAAGGCTGCAACTAACGATAAGTGATGTAAAGTACTGTAAAGCAGGTAATGAAATGGAAATATAAATACGTTGTGATTCAATGGATGAATGAGTATAGAATCAACATCAACGTGGAGAGTTTGAGATATTTCCTTTAGTTTTCTTTTTACGTAAGGCTAAAGTACAGATAGTCACAGGAAGGTAAAAGACAACTTTGAGAATGCCTTTCGTACTGCTACTCCTCCTGCATGCTCCTACCAAATAATGTGCTATGCAATGCAGCACAATAGAATAGGATGGTCTCTGCAGAAAGAAATAGTACATAGTAGGAAGGCATTCCCTACTTTATGTAGAAAGTAATGTGTTTAGCTGACATAACGTGTATCTGTAGTAGTAGTAGTATGCCACACTTCACTCTCAGTCAGTCAGCTACATAAAGTGAACCTATCTATTCGTGTACATTGTAAAAAAGGTCAACAATCTGGCTAAAACTGAATCTACCTCACATAAAAGAACAGCATATGTACCTACAGCAACTAAAATACTTAAACTTCCTTTACTTACCCTCCTTGCACTTGCTAATGCATGGCACACCACTTCACACTCAATTCTCAAACAGATACTAAATCACTTTGAGACAGAAATATAGATCATTACGATTTACAATTGTGTCCAGAATGCTTAATAGTACAGAATAACTCCTACTTTCAAAATCCTAAACTGGCAAGTTACACTATAGACAATAAGAAAAGAAACTTGTAGAAAAAAACGGAAAAAATTAAACTTATTAGGTCATCCGCTTATGTATTCCACTTAAGTAGGTATAAGGAACATACAGATAGGTACTACTGATTGTTTTGAAGGAAAGAAGAAATTCAAGGATTCTTCTGTAGTTTTCTAGGTATGGAGTTTGTACATATGCCTGTAATTAATAGGTATATACCTATGTGGTGGCGTAAACTATGAGAATTCATCTGAAAAAAGCTTGCTACCACACATCATTGTCATAATTCCACCTTTATATGTCTTTATAGTTATAAAGTACAACATAAACATTAGCGTTTATTCAGGTACTGATGTGTTACGTATGGTATCAAATGAGTCGCAGAATCATTTGGTAGTGAATATAAACAGTGAAGGTGGTGATGTTGATTGGGAGAAGGAAGCCTTTACTGACTTTTCATTTGGCATACTGCATACCTCGTGAATAAGAAGGACATCAAGGCAAGGCGCTAAAGAAATCACACTTGAAGAATATTGAATGCTATCCTTAATACATACAATAGTTCAGTTAGACACATTTCCATGTCATGCCACATTCATTATATCCATAATATATCCTCTATACCATGAAATGCTACGTTGGTTCCTGAATATTGCACAACTGTAGCCAACTACTATATTATATTAAGGCGCATACATACACAGAAAATCATATATTGCACTTAAAAGCTCATACATTATAAAACTGTGATCTTTATAGTAAATTTTCCTTTCGTTGTTGTCATACTGCCCATACGTAATTTCACCCCTGTCCAAAAAGCTCAAAAGTACATGAACACACAGGTGGAGAGACTGCAGTCATGTGTGTACAACGTACCTACTTGCTTACAATTCAAGCAAAGAATAATCGCAAGTAGTAGCTGGTAGCTGATACGGATACTTAGGGATAGCCTTTTATTATCGCAAGAACAACCTACCTTTACTTTGCATTACAAGGTTTAGTTTTCCTTCTTTTGACTGTCTCTATTCTCTACCTTTAAAATTTGCCGATTATGCATACAAATGTTGAGCCACAACTCACACTCTTGCTTTTGCTTCCTATAATAATGAATACTGGGCCTACATTTAATGCGACTTTCTAATGCAAGCAATCCAATGTAGTGCAACGTAAGATTGGATCTCTGCTCTTTAGTGATGCAATGAAATAATGCGTAGGGATAATAAACTGTGCTATACTTACATACTACAGACACAAGTTATATATGTGCAAAGTAGTACATGACTGCATTGTAAAAGTTAATGCAATAAGAGATAGCACACAGAATGCTGGATTCCTATTGCCATTACGACTACACTGCGTTACGCTTACGCTGCCTCTAGAGGCATTTACTCTGCACGTACTTTATACTTAGGGAGTAAAGTAAAGGTAGTTGGATAATGAGTATACTCGCGGTAGGGTTGCTTCGCTTGGCGTGTCTGTATTATGATGAAATGAACTACAGGGGAACGAACCCTAAAAGTCCTCACCTTCTTTTTCATCACAAGAGCGTATCTCATATACGCGGACTATGTACACAATAATGCAAACCAAAACCAAAGGAGGCTTATTCTATCCCACTCCACACTCCTCTAATCTAACCAACAACGTTGTTCACTATGTTCAGTTAACACATCAATTCTGATCTCAAGTGATCAAACATTTAACAGTGCTCATATCCCCTCTAAATACTAATAAATTATTATGTTACACAAAACTATACGAAAAATTAACTCAATTACAACATTCTATTTACTCATACCTACATAGTACCTACTACTACTCATGTAACATTACAACTCAATCGAGACAAATCCTATTTACATTATTTTAGTTTGCGGAAACAACTCCACAAATAAAGTTCATAACATGAAACAGAAACCCTTCAATTATGTAACAAGCTACTATATGAACGATAATATGGTGTTGTTGCTGTTGTCTTTGGTTGTACTATTGCCAACATCATGTATGACATATAACAGAGCAATTTTAAAACTTGTTGCTTACACTGGTTTCCTTTTATTTAACCACCAAAGCTAAATTAATCGGAAAGAGAAATCAAAATTGCTCCACAGATACCACAGTTATTAATTATAGATGATATTACATTCAGAAAACAAGATTTTATCACTCTGTAAACAATATGCAATGTAAATTCGTGGTAAACAAACTCTTCAAAGCAGTGCAAGTGGTACTTTAGAGAGTACCTTGATCTACGGCGTTACAAAGTGAAAGAATGTTATGAAACGCTGATCTATTTTACTGTTCTGCTATCTTTTGCGTAACACTGTACACCAAGTGTACACTAGTTGTACACAGTAGACCTTTTATGTCGCTAAGCGCAGAAAAACCTTCTGGAAGAACAGAATTTCGCACAATGACAGACATGCAAGCACTAAATATGTCATAGAATAATGTTAGGTCGACCTCAGTTTATCGAAACATTTTTTTCCTGCCAGGAACTACAGTACTAAATGCATATTGATACTTAAACTGATTCATTGCAAATTGCAGCACATTCATTTAAAAATCGTAATAATACTTAGCTACTCTGCAGCAAAGGTGAGGTAAGTAATTTTTAGTTAGCCGGCAAGGTAAGGTCTACGATAATTTTAGGGAATGTTAATGCCAGCAATGGTAGCGACAGTTATTCCAATGATTGTTTTTCCTTTCTCTTCTTTTTGTTATTAGAATCGAATGCATTTGCATTATGTTCATGAGCACTCAGATCAACTTCACAGGTAAAGGCAACTAATTAACATAACAGAGCGAAAGAGAGAGGAGTTTGTGAAAGGATAGATTGCATAAAGATAAAAACCTATAGCTGACTAAAATATGATGGTTATATAATAATATAAGCTCTGATTCTGGCTCAAGCTCTCTATTACTTAGCTACTAGGCATCTCAAATAGTCACAATCACAACAATGAAGCTGGGATATTTTGAATCATATTACTATAGATAACTTTAGTCAATTTTTATTTTAAGTAAATTAAGTGCCTATAGTACTTATACAAGTAGTGTAGGATGAAACTGATAAGTGTATAGAGTAGCACATTATTTACTACAAGAACAGGATGGGTTGTGGTTGTGGTCCTTGGAAAATGAATTCAATACCATTTGATGAGATCTGTAGATGCATACATACGATAACAATACACACAGTCATAGTCTAATCCCACACTACCTTGTTGATTCAAGTGTAATTTTTACTCTTCAATCTCTCATGCACAAGGTTTTTATAAAGATATCTCACTCACACAGATCTAAAAGATAATAAAAGCTACGAACTTCTGATATAATATTGTGGGAAAGCTTATTTGTTTGCACCGCACATTTTGAAGCACATTTACAGGTGTTAAAAGGGATTAAATAAATCCAATAACTTTTCTTTGCCATTTTGATGAACCATTGCAATTTTGTGATAATGGTCCAATGGCTAATTAAAGTCTTTGAACAAGACTTAAAAGTTTTAAAATGAGGAATTTGATTGACATCATCCTATTCCATTTAAGTAATGCTATGAGAAATTGAATTCTAAACAACGTCATTTAGGAATTTGAAGCTGACACATTTTTGGACGGTAAGGTAAATGATGAATAGATATGTACAACACAACATAACCGCAGCACATTGAGGAATTGGATAATACTAGATTTGAAAAGGTTTAATTATCTGTGTGTACGTGTGTATGTATAGCAATACCACTAGGAGGGTGAGATTGAGATTGTTGATTTTTAAACTCCTTGTACAGTAATTAAGTACGTTTTGTGTTGCACGAAAGGAATATGAACATGTTTAAAATGTATTTTGCGGTGAACTATTATTATTATAAATACTGACTACCTATGAGGAAATTAGAACTTTCCCGATCCCATCCCATCCATAAAAACGTAAACTAACTCTAATAGCAGGTAGTTGTAGTAATCCAGAAACTGATAATGTAATCAAGCTTTGGTAAAACTTGGAAGGTATATGTTCCTTCCTGGTTGGCCTCCAAACCATAGTAATTTGATACACTTTCCACAACCGTATAGCCAATACTACCATTAATCAGCATCAATCTGCATTTTCTTTGGTCGCCCTTTGCAGAAGGAGATAAGTTACGAATGCTCACAGAACGACAAGAGATTAATTCTTGAAAGATTCCTAGCAGAATTCGCGGAAGATGTAAAATCATTGTACTTTCCATTCTGTTGCCACTCCCAATTTCCACTGAGTACTTTGATTGTCACTTTCCAAATATAGGCAAAACTTTTCCCCGAAAATTGTAAGTGAAAGCTTCTCCTTTTCTTCTAGAAACTAAAAACTACCTATTCGCAAATCCACAATCCAGACGAACTACCAATACCTACAGATGGATTTTTGCATAACAACCTCATTAAAAATATTTCTTTTATCATTCCGTTTCTACTTTTACTCAAAGGCAAATCCATTTTCTTGATTTAAACACAATGGAGAACCACAAAGGTCCTTTACAAGAAATTTGAAGTTATTTTCATAACTATGAGCTGAAGAACACCGTAAGCCGTAAACCAAACAAGGAACATTAATAGCATAGCATCACATCAGAATCTGAATGCAATATCTGTATGGGTGTTTTATTTTTGTATTACATTTTTAAAATCCGGTCTACGCCTGTTTCATTCCAATATAAATAGGTAGCTTAATTGAAAATGACATTTCTCAGAATGAGAAACGCTAGTTATAAGAGGAAACATGCTAATAGGCACTTGAGTATCTACACTAGGTACAGAAAACGGTGAGTCTTTGAAAGGTAAACAGAAGGTAAGGGTAGACAAGCCCCAACGTACAATAGCAGTATTATGCATTAGCACTATGAGTGTGCATTGTGTATTGGGATTATATATAGCCAGTGCAGGTAACTGTTGTGACCTGCTTACTCTAACCTCTTGTCCAAGATCGCATCAAATGAACCTCTCCCTTTCTTGACAGAACAGAAGAAAGTCTAGTTGGCATGGGCTGGCTGTCACGCAAAAGCATTGTACCCAAGTACCTATCGCAAATCAAATACTACAAACACATATTTACAGTATCTTAACTCGGCAACTAATCTGCTTGCATTGTTATTAATATTGTTGATTGTTGGGCATGGTACCTGTGCGGAATTACATTACTGACACCACAAAAGGGAAACTACCTAAATATACTGTAGAGCTATCATTACTAAATGTATTGTAGCTTTACGGATGAAACTCTTAGGGAAATGAAAGGACCTTAGTAAACCGTGATGTGCACGAGTACAATATTACTATAACCATTCCATGAACATAGTACACACTAGAAAATCAACCCACACACATTCTCCCCAGTGATTTAGCTGTGAAAACAAGAACCATGCATAAAATATGGAATGAGGAACACCTCCTATGTCGAAATCCAATGCAATATGTAAAATCTAATGCATTCAACTCTACTCACATAATGAATTTGTAATAGTTTACCATTCACCCTATACGCTCTAAAGATCTCCCTCTCCTTCCTACAGAATTTACATGGGTACCTATGTAAAGTTTTACTACTACTACACACACATTGTATTGACGACTGAGCAATAACATCTCTTTCATTTTATACTCGTAAGGAAAAGTAAATTCTGCAGATGCGAGACTCTTATGTTTCCTATCTGTATTTGTTACGTCAAAGAGAGAGGAGAGGACATTGTTTCGTAGCTGTACGATAGTGGCGAATTGGTGTGGCGAAATATTAAACACTCTCAAATAGGTGAGGTGTCACGAAGTCAACCATTAACTATGTTATTACTATCATCAGCATGACAGCCTGCAAGAAATTATGATAAGTAAGAGGTACTTTTGCCCGTTTACTTACACCCAATCCTTATTATTTCATAGTCACTACTACATCCACACATGCATATAAGTACTATGCGGGCTTTTTTACTTCTATCTCATGCTCCCATCTCCTGTACAGTCAAGTAATGCCAATTCTCTTCCATCCACTTAACAATCAGCGTAACAAAATGACAAATAAAACAAAACACAAATCATTACCGCGTGAGTACCATATAGAATATTCTAATTCGAAATTATAATTGGTGTACGCAACTATACCACAGGTATAGTGAGTTAGAAAAGTCCTGTAATGTATGAAGAAATAGCTAATCTTAAACTGCAATTAGTTCTCTATGGTTTTATTTTGTTATTGCAAAAGAGATGGAAAAGTTAGAAAGCATTTCTGCACAAAAAGAACTCTCAGAAGCCTATAGGTGTAACACATTTTCTTCATTTACGTATACAATTTGTCAAAATGAAGAACAGCAAAACGTGTCATTTAGATTTCATTTCCAGGTATAGTGAGATAGAAGCATGTAGGATGATGTACAATTGTACATGTAGGAAGAACCGGACAAACACTAGACGTCATTTTAGGTTAACGATAATGTATAAGGAGAGTACAAAATATTATATAGTAATTCGTAATTTCTTCAATTCTGGAATCATAGGGCAGAATGGGCAGAAAAATACATTGTAAAAGTTACTGATGTTGTTTAGACATTAACGATAGGAACACATAAATTGATTTGTTCTATGTACAAATCACATGTCAAGCACTATTGCAGTTACATAAGGAACAGGTAGACTATACTACAGTTGTATAGTTAAAAGGCAGATTGGAATAATACAGCATGCAACCAGCAGACATCAATTCCCGACCGAGCAATGATAAAGCAGGGAGTGAAGTATTCACATGAAATTGTAGTGGAAATGCAAAGTCGACTGAGTCATTGTTTCATACCAAAAAAGCAGAAATTCATCCCAACAAATTGAACACATTGAGCATTAGAAAGATAGGTTCTAATTTAGTCTGCGTGTACATAAAAATGTCCATTTCCATGTACGTGCATATAATATGAGCGGATTTGTGAGGCTGAGATGAGTCAAAGAGACAAGACGAGAGAACGAGAGCAACTTTCTACGACAGCGAGCGACGAGAACGAGGGGCAGATCGTTCTATGTGCCTAAAAATGCTATTGCCAGGCATGGCATGGAATTCCTCTATTCCAACTGGGCCTTATATTAGAGAACTTGTAACATGTCTGCCGTTTGTGTGCTATCATTCGTATCGTACAAGAGTCACTTAGGACAGGGCAGAAGCCGAGTCTCGAGTCAAATCTAGCAAAACAAAATTCTCTCTTGTATACTAATGTGTTTGTCCGTATATCCTATCCCATCCACGCTATACGCTCCAACTCAAGTGAAGTCAATTCTTTTCAGACTATTCAATTCAATTCATCTATGTGTTTAGTACTGGGAGAATGTATCTACTTGACTACATATAATAATACTCTGCCATGCAATCCTCTCAAAATTGTATCTTGCCCCACGTTGAATCTATGTACCTTTATTTCATACATTTAGAACATACCTACATACACTCACATCACATCGCACTTACACGTATGTCTTTTAGTAACTACCAGCCGTCTCTGTGTTATGTATCGCTCTTTCCATATAGAAGCTATGTATGTATGCCAATAACATTTCTCATTGACACAAGTGCACACAGAAAACCTCCAGCCTTTTTCCACTTCTCAAGCAGGTTTTTCACAACAATAAAAATTCTACGTAGTTTTCCCGACTGGCTGTGTACAGATATTATGTACATATATACCTACCCATTTATACTTGAGCTATTAGAGTCAAGTAGTCAACTCTGGCTCTTACTAACTGAACTGTAGGAAGAGAAGTCAACTTCCCTTCCCTCGCTTTACTTTTCCTTCCCTTATATTATTGCATTAGTTCACAATGCGCCGTCACTTGCCTAGTCTTCCCTTTACGTTTACGTTGCCGTTCCCTGCTTTGGATTTCCTTTGATATGAGACAATACATAGAGAATAAAAGAGCACATACATACTCAGAGAGCTAAGACGAAGAAGAAGACACTAGAAAAGAGATAGCATAGTGAGCATACGAGTATCCGATCTCTAAGAAGTCGACGTGTATCTCCGGACCAAAAGACCTTCTCATATTCTTCCTTCACATCACAATCTGGAGCCAGTGTAACAACTGCACCAGAAGCAACTAGCTGAGTTAGCTCTATTTTCCTCCAACTCCCTTCCAATGCCCTGTCCTGACTCCTTATTTCCAACTCCTTACACACACACCAAGCACTAATGTAATGGACGACAAAAACAAGACGTAGGAAACTCGCCTTCTCTAACATTAAACTCTTCCTTTCTCTCCACATAGACATACAAGGAAAATATATCATCCCAGATACAATTAGCCTTTAACTGGCACATCAGATTACAACAGTTTACCAAGTTTCCCAAATAGTCCAGCACATTTAATTTCAGATATGCAAACAGCTAAACATCTAAACATTCACTGTCAAAGAAAATATTCATTAAATGCTCTAAGCCACAAGGTACACATTCTAAGTCTTCATGCACTATTATCAATAAAATATGGTCTATTCATTACTGAGCGGATGTCCATATTATTTTGTAGCTATTCAAGTACTAAGTAGAGCATGAAGGTACTAGATAACTTTACGTATGCTAATTAGACTTACAGATTGGGATTGGAACCAATTAGAACTTAAGTTTTAATTTTTAACTGCATGTCAAAATCAAAGAGTCATCTTCCATCTGTTGAGCTGGATCAAAAAAGTATATTTGTAATTAAGAAAAGTCAATTGGGTAACAAAATTATCCAAAGTATATCTTATCTACTACAATTCGTGTTCAATACCAAATCCAGTGGTACTACGAATGATGACATCGGAACTGTTGAGAACGATACTAAATTGTGTGCATCAATATCAACAGTAGTTGTTGGAGCACAAGAATTGATAGGAGAAACATTATTGACAGTAGTAATGATTTGATTATGCGTAGCAGAAGACGTAACAGACAGCATAACAATAAACTTTCACGTTGGGAATGTGCTGCCAATGAATAGTAATGTATTTTGTAGCAGTATGGCATCCGGGGGATATCACACGTTCTGTAAATTATGAAGGGTGAAAAGAGTCGTTCACACTGGAATAATGAAAGCATCAAAATATGTGATAACACAGAGATGAGAGACGATAGAAAGCGGAAGGAATGTTTTGATTGCCTGATAGAAATAAATGGAAAACTACCTTAGACACAGAGATGCAATATTGTTAAACAATTGAAAGGCATAGTGCAACTTTGGAGTATTTCTCGATTCCCTCCAATCTTGCAATCCAAGTCAAAGTCAACTTGGTCTAAAGGATTCGATAGCATTGAATTCTGAGTGTTTTCTCTGGTTTGGTTTATTCTGCTGCCGCTACACTGTGGTCTCATTCTCTCATAGCTTTCTATTATTATTTGAAACTAGGTTGTTGAGGATGAAGAGGAGCACGTCGGCATGCAATTTGAGTCGACTTTGCATTTCATTCGCATCATTTCAACTCTATGCTTCCTATAGGGGCTAAAAGATGTCTATTAGAGTAGTGCCTACGTGGAATACCTATTTTGTAGTGGAACTATAGTGACTGTCTGTATATGTATAGGCTAGAGCAACCATCCATAGTTTTTCGTGAATTCAATTGAATTCACCACCACGGTCTTCCGGGTTGCTGTGGAAGAAGAGGATCTCTCTTCTTGGCTCCCTCCTATCGTCCTTCTCTTTTCTTCAGAGATCTTTCAGTCAGAGTCAGCCACGTTGAGAGTAGCGTCAGCCTTTACTTTACTCGTTACTTTGCGACGACTGTCGAGAAAGAGAAGAGAGTTTCAGCGGAAAATGTAGTTGTGAATGTGAGCCTTCTCTGAGTTCGTACTCTGTACAGTTCTCATACATTACTGGATGCTCCTACAACTTTAGTTCGTACTTTACGTTCAACGTTTGCTAAGTACGTCTATACGTATTGCAAAGCTATGCCACGTATACACAGCTATATTATTATGCTTACGTAAGATAGATATCCAAGTCCGTCGGTTCTACAGATATGCACCAAGTTTTCCTCCTCCATCTTCAAACTTTTCTTTCCTTGGTCTATCTAGAGTCTGAGGAGGACTGAGATAGGGCTGCTGTATTCGTAATAGTAATGGCGAGCACTTTGGATTGGAAGGTTCGGTGATTTTCTCTAGTACAGATACAATTTGCTCGCACAATATGAGAAGAGCTACTGCTTCAGCAACTACATATTATTACGTCACCTTTACCTAACAAGTGTTATCTAGCGTGTGTACCGAAATACAACTACTTACACTAACACCGTTCAACACGAAAACCAAGTTTCCAAGTGCGTACTCAGTTGAAATGGGTGTGCGAGAACGTACTTAGTAAGTGCAGACTACAGGGAAGTAAGTAGCGCATTCTATTTAGGAGGAGAAGAGAAGAAATGTCTCTCTTTGCCAAAACCATCCCCATACATCCCTGACACTCGTTTGACAATTTCAACAGATACCAACGAATACCTACTTTCCTTGCTATACTACCAATAATCTTTACTTCTCGCTACACAGGAAGAGAGTTGTCACAATACTTGAAAGAATCTACTACAACCAACAACCAGATATCCACACTGCAACGTCAACGACTATACCAAGTACCTACACAACGACACAAACGTCATTTCTGTCACATTCAAACAGCTCGTGAACTAACCATAGTCATTTCATCCTTTTCTTTTACTTCTAACCTAAGACACAACTGACTCCTAGCGATAACCTTATACTCCATTTGCAATCCTACATTTTAAAATCCAAAGAAAACTATCTTTCTCATTCCGACCTACGACCTCCACTCACATCAATGTACAAATTCTTACACAATAACAACCCCCGGTTCATCCTCTTATGACACATTAACAAGGAATCCACATTTAGTTACGCAAAAAAAAGTAGTTACATAAAATGTACTTGCAAATATTGCACTTGCTTTTGTACATTGCGAATTCAATGCTGCATCTACACTGTAATAGCTAGAAAACTTTTGAGAGCAACTTGGAACTAGTTAATGGTGTTACAAAAGCTGAAAAGTCAAAGGACAAAGTCCAAGTTACAACATCAGAGATAATTCTCTGCTTTTCCTTCCCGGAAAATACCTATAGCTTATGTGTCACATCGTATGACAAATCTCAAGTCAAACTTAAGTAAACTGAGTGACATAGGGAAAAGTGATATGATAAGCCCTCTAACAAATATCTTAGCATTATACACAATCGTATTACAAGCTATCACATCAAACAGCTTTCATGTAGATACAGTACGGTTTGACGAAAGCCAAAACTACGTCACTAAGAGGACGTAACTCTACACTTATTCGTTGTAAACGTAATATAATAGAAAAGCTGAACAGATTATAAAATCTATGAAAAGTTATGTATGTGAGATGTGTCTTGTCGTTACTTGCAATATGTCGCAGCTTGTCACGCAGTCTGAAGGCTGAAATGATGAACCATATCATACTCTCACCACCTAAGCAAAACATTAATGATTCTATTCTACGTGAACTGTGCCCAACTAACGTATAATATGCAAACGATGTACTATGGCCAGAAGTATCAATGCATTTATGTATTCAGTATCCTCGTGAGTTACGTAGGAAGTTGACGTAGAATGTTCCTTACATTTATTGTTAGCTATGTGCAGGCAGGCAACATGAGAGATGATGATGTCACGTCAGTCACATCACAGAATAGCTATTTAATTTACACATGAACACAATCATTATGCCGCCATTACTGCACTGCTCAGGGAGCGATATAACTAAATGTATCAAGAGATTTTGTGATGAGAATAATTAGGCATACGGACCTATTGACGACGTAATCTAATATGTCCATGAAACATGACGTTAGAGATATGAAGAAAAGTACAGGAAAAATGGAAAACGTGATTACTGACAAATATGTACCGTACTACTTATTCTAAAGGACTTTTTACATTCGACAAGTTTGCTTCAACGTGAAATCTTCATTGAGATCTTGAAAATAAAACCTAATTCAGTTAACAAATAAAAACTTCCTGGAATTGTTTACGCTACATTTTATCCTTATTCAAAGAGAAGGGCTCTATTTATAAGGCTGTAAAAAGCATTCGTTTATGAATTAAAAACAGAGAGTTATATTTAAAGTTAACAAACCATATGTAGTAAGAAAAGCGACATTGAGAACAGAAACGAAACGACCTCGAGGATTTATGTCATACAGACGATTCCAGATAAACAATTTCTTATCTCCTAATATCATTCCTTGATGAACGTTACGGAGATTTTCTCCCTTCCTAATAATATCTTCTCTTGCTTAGAGCGGAGCAAGTGAACAACTCTTTAATAACTTCAGCAAAGAATATATTATAGTAGGTACTAGTACGTATCTGTACAGATACTTTCCAATTGTAAAATCTTCAATTAGATCACTGTTGCCGGCTATTGGTTATTGGATGAATCATTTTAGAG
>JABASH010002613.1:0-19437 GCA_019776445.1 Tomocerus maximus | reverse complement strand
CAAACTAGTTTGGGACATTATGTGACAAAATAAATATCATCGCAAAATCCCAAGGTAGGGCTTTTCTAACTTTTTTGCCATTTTTTTACCTGCAACATTTAACAATAAATCTTAGTTTATAAGTGAAATCGTGATAAATAGAGTTGTGTACAGTTCTTCGAAGATTTCAAAACATACAAATTGATATAAATATTAAACTATTATTAGGACCACAGTCTATATTTGAAACCATATTTGTGGTGCAGTCGATTTTGGGTTGGTCTATGTGAAGTGTATGTTCTATTCGCTTTTATATTTATTTTAAGTATATAGGTATGCTGATAATTTTTCCAAAATATCCACTTTGGAGGAAGTTTGTAAGTTATTACATTTATTATGGTATTATGGGGTCAAGCGTCTAATGCACCTAGTATTTGATATAGTAGTCTAGTCATTATTCTGATATCCCACAGCTTACGTTAATAGGTATTCAGGTGTTTTGTAATTGTGGGCTTGGACATACTTATGTAGTATCAATTTCGTGGCTCAGTGTCTCTGAATGTTATTCCTTAGAATTCTAACATACAGTTGGTTCAATCGCAACTATATATGAATGCAGCCCTAAAGCAAGCAATATCTCTAGATACCTTGGGGTATGCTATAACACTTTGATCATAGAGATT
Source organism: Tomocerus maximus (assembly GCA_019776445.1). Taxonomy (NCBI): domain Eukaryota; kingdom Metazoa; phylum Arthropoda; class Collembola; order Entomobryomorpha; family Tomoceridae; genus Tomocerus; species Tomocerus maximus. The sequence continues at coordinate 18,775 of JABASH010002613.1, read as the reverse complement.
GGATTGGATGTGTATTTCGTGTCACCCTCTGTGCTATTTTCTTTATATTGGTCAGTTTGGTATCTGCATGCTGAGTTGAGTTTCCGCTAGCATAATGTCACATTATCCGAAATGAGAGTGCTGATAGCGATTCAGTATGCAAGTGATGATGTGATGTTATATTACACAGAGACTTACAAGGCATGCAAAAGGGAGGAAATAAAGTAAACCCTTGTGGCTTGGTAGCGTATAGGAATATTAAATGACACTTCGCTAGTCTTACGACTTTCTCCTACACGTACTACCTACTGGTCCCAGTTTTTAAAATGTGTAAATCGTATTTTCATGTGAAATTGGTATTGCAAATTATTGTTTATTTTGTTTTATAGTTAGCCCTTAGCTTTAAATACCCTTTGTCTGTTAATAGGATTTCTCTCAGTTCTGTTATCGTTACATTTTGTATTTCCTCGTGACATTGACTTGCAATTAGAGTCATGCCTATGGGGAATACTATAGTCTATAGAAAAGTAAATAGCCGGAGTGTTATTATTTTTTCACCAATAGGTTACCGCTTTGGCTCATTTCATTTTTCACTGACAGAGATGGTTTACGGCTTACGGTAGAAGGGAAAAGCGTGGGTTTAGCCCTGTAAGCCCCGATATAAGTATTTATTATTAGTGAAGCGTAAGGAAGAATAAAGCAGGTCTGGTAACAAGTAACATGACGTTGATGTACACTAGAGCATTAGACTGACGTTACAACTGAGCTAACTACATGACTAAAGTTTCTTACCTTAAGCTCTTTTTGAGTAAGTTTTGTCTTGTCTCTCTACACACAATCATAGCACAAGTACCTAAGTCAAGTCAGTTCAGTTTCCGTGAAGGCTACGCTACTTTGCTACCTTATTACAATTTTTCCTGGAGGCAGAATGCATTTGTAGGGTCAGAGTAGAGACGGGAAGTCTTTGTTACTTCTCGCATGAGTAGTTTAGCCAGCGGTATGTTATGCTCCTATCTAGTTCTACAGTTTAGGTACTTTCTCTGGCAGTTGAGTTCAGACAGTGCTTGGGACAGGAACAGATTAGAAGATTCTCTCTATTGCAAAGCTACCACAGATCCACTCAAACGAATACGGATACACTTTTCCTTTATTGCAAATGTTCTCCCTGTGTCATTTTGGCATTTGTTTATAACAGAGGCCTAATTGAAAGGAAGGAACGGACTCTATCAGTCAAGACTTCAGTTTTTTCCGAGTGTGCGCAGAAAACCTAATTTTCCTAGTAAATAAAGGTAACCAGATAAGTGAAAAGAGAAAATTCAATTTATTCTTTGTGTACAGTGCGAGTCGTGAGTAGTGCAAACTTTGTCTTATATACCAGGGACTATGTTGATAGAGAACCTTGACATTTAACATCACACCCCTATCAATACGAACTCTTTTATTATTCTACGAGATTTACTGAGTTTTCATGTTTTCACCATTCAAACTTTCCCATTCAAACTTTCAAAGTGTCTTCAATCGGAGTGAAGTACTTCATCCGTGATTCAAACGGAATAAAGTATAGCAAAGTTATGATTACCAGTTTACTGTAGAGTTAGGGAAATCAGTGTCCCCTTTGAAAAGTGACATTGGCAAAAGGAATTCCAAAGAACTGACATCGTTATAGGAAAATACAGAAAATGTAGGATTCTATAAGGTTTGACCATTGACAAGTGTTTGTTTATGTTGTATGTAGGCAGAAAACGAGAAAAGTTGTGATTTAATTAGGTCCCGGTATAATTATTAATTTTCTCATTTTGTATCAGTGCTTTTAGATCCTTTGTTGTGTATTCAGTGTGTATAATTCATTAGAATATCTTGCCACTGCAGGTGATCCTGTCAGAAAAGGTGTTTTCTTGCTGATTAAAGTTTCATTAAAGTTGAGATTCATTCATAGTGGGTAGTGCAGTCAGTGAAATTCAATTCGACAGGCGAAATTCGTGAACCTAATTGCATTCTATTCCATATTCTATAGATAAACCTCTTAGGTGTCCCTATTGAATTTGCAATTCGCTATCGCTGATCTAAAATCCTTTGGAATGAGAAGGCTTTCACTATTCTGTATTATGCTTTCACTGCCATTTCTCATATGGATAAGTATTCCTTCATCATTATAGATAAGTAGCAATGTAATACCCGGAGTGTGGAATAGACAGATGGGTAGCAATTTCTTGTTGAGAAATAGCTGAGCCAAGTTAGCCAATAGGAAGCTAATCTTCATCCAGCAAAGTAAGCCTTTCTTATACTGCCAGCGTAGTCCGCAGTGCTGAGAAAATGTTTTCAAGCCTTTTGATAAGAGGGTAAATGGTAAAGTGCTGTTTGAAAACCTTTTCCTATGCTACATTAGACGAGAATGGGTCGAGTGCACGTATGTATATCTCCAGTGAATACAGTGAACATTTTGAACATTAGTACATTGAGTGGGCTGTGAGGAAAAGCGTGGTCTAGTACTTTGACTTGACTTAGCGCTTGCTTACACCTTGAACTTAGGAGGCAAAAGGTTCAAGACACTATCACGGACAGAACTAATACTGCTGATACACGGCTTAACATCGATTCAAGTACATAATGATTGTGTAAAAAGAGATTTTATAGTCGAAGATGTGCTGAGTTGTGTATATTTGTATAATAATAGCGTGTGAATCATTTTATCTAGGAACAAGCTCTGTGCCGTCTATGGTGGACAGTGCCGGGAGTGCAGCCGAAGGATCAGCATCTATCTCAGTCTCAGTGAATGTGAGCTCGACAACGAATAGTGAGTTTTGTGACGAGAGTGTCATACAAAATTATCAAGTTAGAAATTCCGATTATCCTCAGGAGTCCAGGAAGGAGAGTGTTCCAGGAAATCAATCTCAGCTCCAAGCCGCGATTGCTTCAGGGTCCACCATGCCTTCAACACAATTCCCATTTCACACCATGAATGTTCATCTCCAGCGAGGAAAGAATTTGGTCGCTAAAGACACTTGTGGTATAATTACATTATTTCATTTTACATTCTTGTATGCATATTCTGGCTTATTAGCATAATCTGATTAAAAGCTCATTTCCTATCCAAAGCTTTTATCTTTTCTGTGTACAAGTGTAGTTAGAAATTTTGTGCAGATAAGCATTACCTAGCCCTATAATGTCGTGAAGCTCAAAATTACTAATGTAAATGAGTATTTAATGTATTCATAAATGTAAAAGTTGACGCACTATGTAAGGGTGTGGTATTTTTGGTTTTTTCCATTTTCCATTACCTATGTATTCTTGTTATTTGAGCTGAACCTAGTTGAGTAGTTGACCTGTGTATATTATTCTGATGTGGGAATGTAACCGGATATTTTTTATTGATTTTATTTGACTTATTGTGTTTTCTGACAGAAAAAGTTTGCATGCGAAATAGCGATTTATTTTTTATCTATTCTATTGATAGATTGTGTTTGGGATTGTGTAGGTTGAATAGCTTGTATGAATGTGTATTTTCTATTTCTATCTATGGATCGTAGAATGAATAGCTTACTAAACTTGTAAAGAGTATGCTAAACTTGTTGTTAGTAGTGTATTCGTAGGAAGTGCCGCTCGATCAAATAACAGCTACTGGTATGGTGGAAGTACCCACACGCTGGTAATAATTACGTATAGTCCATGGGAAAGTTTAAGGACATCCATTTGCTAACTTTGACATTGACTCTGATGCAGGGAGCAGTGATCCGTACGTGAAGGTGAAAATCGGCGATAAGCTTCACTATAAAAGCAAGACAATCTACCGTGATCTTAATCCTATTTGGGACGAATCTTTTGTTTTACCCATTAGTGATCATAATCAACCCATCATCTTTAAGGTTAGTGCATCAATCACTTATTTCTATCAGACATTTCTACTACACCCACCTACCTGTAGATCTAATTACGCTTCAGCGTAATTATAATTATTTTTACATTTAGTTTGACAGTTTGAGTAATGACTCAGAAGAGAATCACTGTTGTCTACTTACATTAATGTATTGATTCACCTGAACCTAAACATTAGTACTTCACAGCCTGCAGTTATTCTAGAATTTGCTCATTCTCAACCGAATTGCATAAGTAGAATTGAATGATTCTCATCTCAAGCTATAAAAGCACAACTAAAGTGAATTGCGATGCACATCACGCTGAACACTATATAATCAAATATCACTTGCAATATTACAATTGCAGAATATTCATGGTTAGCAGTTCTTTCATTAGTTTAGCTATAGCTACATTCCCGCAGAGATAGCTTTTTATCAATCGAAGACAGTTTTGGGGATACTTGAAAATAACGATCATTTCTAGTTTAAATTATCATCAGTAATGTATTACTGTATACGATATACTGCCTGCTAATTGCTCCTAATACTCGTAAATACGATCTTTTGAACATTTACCGTAAACTTCAAAGTGCATTTTTAACAATTATGCTGGATATACCTATAAATATAAATTGCCATTTTTATATGTATTTATATTGATGTATTTATGTATAATTATAACTACAGATACTAAAGGTACTTTATAAGTCGTTTGAGACCGTAGCTTAGCCATAATCAACTTTTCCGTAAGGATGGACAAAAGTGGTACAGAGGCTGTAGAATCTAGAATCCTTAAACGTAATCTAAAACAAAATGTGCTTATTGCGCTGATTTAAAAAATGTGTGTAAAGCAGAAAGAATGTGGATAATGAACGAGAAAAAAAGTTGTACTGTAAATGAAATCCGTATCGACACTCGACAGAGAAAAATTGTAGCAAACTTAATTAAATTGTGCTAATGCGTCGCTATATCCGTCAGTTGATTACTGGAATCTTATCGCTCGTGTTGTGTCTTGGTCCTTGGTTGATACTGTTTGGTTGTAGTTATGGTGGGTGCAATCAAGAAGACTGAAGATTGCTAAACTTACAAACTAAACTTTTATGTAAGCATATACAGATATAAACTGTTTTTGGTATATACTGATACAGTTTTTTCGGTTAATATATGTTGAAACCTTGTTTTGCATTCATTACTAATTCGTCGATATTACCAAGGAATAGACAAGGGAACAGAGTAGCTAATAACCATCTCGTACATTGAAAGTTAAATTTTGCACGTACAAATGGATATTTCGTACATGGGAAGTGACTGATACAGTTGTAAATACAGTGATGCAAAGGGAGCAACCACAAATTAAGTATTAATCGGACATCAAAACTTAGACTAGATTTTTTACTTGCCCGTATTTGTCGACATGGATGAAAAACTCGCAAAAATATACCTATAGTTATACTGTGGATATTACAACTGCTGATTTTCAATAATAATCTAGTGTAGAAGAAAGTCAACTCTAAACATTTTCTAATGAATTTTTGCACTTTTCCTTGTAGTCAATTTATAATTAGCTTTACGTTCATAACCCTTTGTACCAGATATCCTTTCCCATGCATTATACGAGATATTGAGATATCCATTTTAATGTTCAAGATACCACAGTATATGTACCCTCCTGCCCTGAGGACAAGTTATGTAAGTACAAGTCTGCGCAGAGTAGTTTGAGCGAGAGCTAATGTCTCTTGTCTAAAATTTATGTAGTAAGGTTTCGATTTTTCGCTGAAAATTACGTTTCGGATGTTTCTTAAAATAACAAGAATTGTATTTTCGATGATAAATTGAGATTTCTAAGGTTAAAGCGCACAACCAAGTTTCCAAGTTATGGATATATTATTATTGTAATGATTGATAATTCTTAGTGATATACCACCAAAGTTTTGCCGTGTTATTTTTAGTGGTGAAAGTAAATAATATGTACTCAATCCATGCCAATTGAGGTGTAACGTCTATTTCAGTGCTAAGGCATAAAGTAAACTAATATTTATTTAGTTATGTCGAGTTTGTCCTATATTGGTGCACATTCACATAGATATTTATTTACCATTATCAATCTGTGGGTTAAAGAAACCGCAAAAGTAATTCCCATGTCCGTGGACAAAGTTAGGTTGGAAATAATGGGAGTGACATATTTGGATTTGGCGTGAAATGACAAAGTGGAGGAATGAGAAACTGTAGAAAATAGCTTGTGTTCAGTTGACTGGATCGGGAATTGTTGACACTGAATTGTTGGCACGGAAGATGACAAAAATACAAAGCCATTATGGGATGTATTGCATGGGGCTGTGTGAAAGTTGGATGAGCTGAATGGCTTTCAAGAGAGAAAGCTGGATATACTTAAGAATGCGGTCTGAAAACTTACTTATTGACTAGGACAGGAGCAGACGTAGTTTATGGTCTGACATAGTGAACTGAAGTACAAAGGAATAAGAACTCACGTAGCTTTGGCTGTTGGTGGGGGAGCTGACGCCAAGTTTTCCTCTTCACTCTCCATTTTCTGATTTGCTATAGGCGAAATTTCTTTCATGCAGTTGATTTCCAAGGCTATTGCTTCCATTTGTAATGGCAATAAAGAGTCTTAGGCCGAAATACTCTGGCCTGCCTACTTACGATTAGGCTGGGCAATTTTGAGTTCCAAGGCAATTATGCAGACGCTCTGTACTTTTACGAGAATTCTTGTTTATCCGTCTAAAAAGTTAATAGAATAAAGTAAATAGCCATTCATAGACATAAATACACAAAGCGAGACACTACACAAGTAAATCTGAGGGTGAAAGATCAAGGAAAAGCCTCTGGCTGAACAGAGAGATATTTTGGAGATGAAAGCAATCTTTTAATCTTGATAGAGTATCTAATAGATACTTACCTACTTGCTATTTGTCTCCTTCTCTCTCTCTCTCTCTGTAGTTGACTGTCGTTGTTGATTAGCCTGGCTAATTGTATTTCTTTAGGTCTTTGATTATGACTGGGGATTCCAAGACGATTTTATGGGAATGGCTACACTGGATGCTAGTCGTCTGCCGCCGAACAAAGCCACCGAGCTAACCCTGACTCTCACCGAGACAAATACGCCTGGAGAGGATTCCATGGGAGAAATATTCCTTACTGTCACCCTTGTGCCTCGTACCATAGAAGAAAAAGAAATTGTAAGTTACCCGGTATACCTACTTGGGCAATACTATATCAAACACTTGAAATTATCATTATTTATAATTATGTCTTCTGGAAAATGAAACGTGGGTAATTTCTAGAAATGTTAAGACGAAAACGTGTGATAGTTGTCTGGTGTCTACCCACAGCCCTTATTTTCTACCTCTAGTAATTTCATGCAAAGTGCAAGCCTTCCTTTTGACGGTTGAGCTTGAGCATATTGCAGTATTTTGCGTTTATTTCTTTATGTTGATTTTGTTGGAATTTTTAGCCTTAATTATTCTTTTGGTTGTAAGTTAATCAAGATTGTGATTCGTGATGATACTAACATTATACAGCATTTTTGTTGAATAATTTGATTTGAAAAGAGAATAATTTTTATGTATAGCTAAAAGTATTTTTGTTTGAAGTGTCTCGTGTGCTTGCGTTACCGTTAATGCTGTATGAAGGCACTGTATTAATAATAAGATGTGTATCTCGTAAGTATATTAATTGATTACACGCATGATTAATGCTAAGTACAATGCTGTGATAAGATAAGGTTTGATTATGATTTGTTTACGTTTAGTACCTAACTCCTCATTCTTCGACGCAGAACAATTTACTACGTTCTTTAAATGACAAAGTCGGTCCATCTAAAAAAGTGAGCTCATTATTTCATACACACAGCTGTCTAATCTAAACTTCTTTTTCGTCACTCACGTAGCCTCCTGATGCGAGTAAATATTATCGCTTAATGTGTTATTGCAAGTAGACCTGTAAATATTCTGGAGTAGAACGTTTGGAAGTGTAGTTCAATCGGGTCAGTTTGAGTAATTAAGAAATAATGCTTTTGGAGTATTTAGCCCGCTTGATTTTTGTTAGTCTATTAGCTGTGTGCGGAAATAAAATACGTTTCATTGCACTTGGTGTACGCGCTTGTGTAATAATTGTAAATTAATCCCTGTTTGCACCACTATAACTGTTTTTTCTGGTCATAGACCTGCAATGTAACTGGAACCTGTGTGTTGAGCGTAGAAAACTGTAAAAATAATCTTTAATGTTCACTGATGTAGTTTCCTTGTAAATATTTGATTTTGGGAAATGTAATTTGAACAGTGGTTCACCGATGGTGGTCAGTCCGGTTCGACTAAATTGGCTGACTCACAAAGAAGATTAAAAAGCCAAATATGGAGTAGTGTACTGACAGTTTTGCTTTTAGAAGCCAAAAATCTTTCTCCGGGGGAAGATCGTGTTTACATGGACGCATTTGTTAAATTCAGGTAATGTGACATGATTTGTGGATTTTATGACAAAAGTTTCTACTTAGGATGATAAGGAGTGAAAGGAATAGTAAAATTAATGTATGTACGTGACTTTTGAATGATCATAGATTGGGTAACCAGAAATACAAGACGAGAACTCTATCCCGCACAACAAGTCCCAAATGGATAGAGCAATTTGATTTCTACTTGTATGAAGGCCAACCTCAAATCCTAGAAGTTCAAATCTTTGACGAATCTTTCAGCCGAGAGTACATTGGTCGTTGTTCCATTGATATTGGACTGTTGGAAAAGGAAACAACTCATCACAAAACTATAGCTCTTCAAGAAAGCCCTGGAGAAATCTCATTCCTTCTTACTATCTCTGGGACATCGGGTGTTGAGTCTATTTCCGATTTGACAAACTACAATCCCTCTCCTGACGAAGAAAACATTATTCGCAGTCGTTTTGTAAGTCCAATAAAAGTAAAAGAGGAAGAGGGGAGGATTCCTTTTGTTGTTACTCAAATCCTTTGTCATTTCAGGCCCTGAGACGTAGTTTGCACAGTATACAAGATGTCGGGCATTTGACGGTGAAAGTATATGAGGCTCAAGGCTTAGCAGCAGCTGATATAGGAGGAAAATCCGACCCATTTTGTGTTCTTGAATTAGTCAATGCTAGATTACAGGTTTGTCCCCCTATTTTATTAGAGAAAATCATGAAAGGGATTCTGTAGAGGATGGACCTAAAAAATTACATTTATTTTTATCTTTAGACTCAGACAGAATACCGCACCCTTACCCCTGTGTGGAACAAAATATTTACATTCTCAGTAAAAGACATAACTGAAGTGATGGAAGTGACCGTGTACGATGAGGATAAGAATCACAAGCAAGAATTCCTCGGGAAGCTCAATATACCTCTGTATAAGATTAAGAATGGAGAGAAGAAGTGGTACATGCTGAAAGACCGCAAACTTTTTCGTCAAGCTGCTGGTACTAACCCACAGATCCTCTTGGAAATGGATCTCATATGGAATCCAGTAAGTGTCATCTTTCTCATTTCTTGCTTGAACACACGACAAACAACTATTACATCCTCCCCAACAAACAAAATTGAACTCGTTTCCTGCGTCGCAAGTTAATGTTTCTTTTGTCATGTGAGACCTGGACTTTCGGACTTTTTTCATCACTACTGAACACTCAAGAGGAGCTTTTAAAGCTGTCTTTGCAGGACAATGTACTAAATATGCTGTTACGAAAGTTCATACTACCCTAATCTCATACTAAAGAACCCATTTTACTTTTTCTAACTTAACTTAGTTGATGTGCATCAAATGCAACTCACATGAATCACGTCTAGAATTTGTTGTTCGTGCAGCATTCTAGAAACTTGAAACTTCATACTTTTCTAAAGTATTTCTTCAGAAATAAATATTTAATATCTGACTATTGCACTCGAAGTTTAAACTCCAAATTTTATTTCATTACAGATCCGAGCGGGCATCAGAGTAATGGATCCTCCTGAGATGAAATTTCTTCAAGCAGACCAGCGGCTGAAAAGAGAAACTTTCCTTTTAAATCTCGATCGACTTAAGAAAATTGCCGTGACTATTTATGATGTTATGCAATATACTCAGTAAGTCCTGTGGTTTCTACTTTGAAGAATGTATTCAAGTCCCCAAAATGTGATTTGTATTCTAGGTTGGTGACTCAATAATTTGCTTAACTATTTCAGGAGCTGTGTAGAGTGGGAATATCCTCTTCGTAGTATTATAGCGTTTATAACTTACCAAGTATTCGTGTACACATTCCAGCCTTTTATGATTCCACTGATTTTAATGATTCTAATCCTGCGGCAATGGCTGGTATGACTCTGCATTTCACACTTATTAATTTGAAATTCTTTAGTGAATCACGTTCTTGTACTGATAGGAGTTTCCTTTTTTGTCCAATAGTATAGTTCAATCACTGGGGCACCAATACAAGAAGATCTTCCTGACGACGAAGCAATTATCATGGACGATGATGATGACGACGAAGCAGGAGGAGAGGAGAAAAAGCTGAGTCTTCGCCAAAAGCTACAAGCTGTTCAAGATGCTACACAAACTGTTCAAAATGCACTTGGAGATATTGCTTCGATTTGTGAGAGCACGAGAAAGTAAGTTGAAGTGGATATTAAACAACTTAGTATTCCGCTTATACGTATCGAGAGGATACAATTTATTTCCTTACATCCGTGAATTAGAAAGCTAAACTGTATTTTGTATTCTTGAATCAGCACCTTTCGAATGGTCGTTCCCTTCATTTCGTGGTTGGCAGTTCTGGCATTGTTTATCGGAACGATTATTCTCTATTTCATACCATTGAGATACTTATGCATGGCTTGGGGTTTTCATCGATTTCTACGACCGATACTCAGACCCAACGTCGTGCCCACCAATGAAGTCTACAATCTTCTTCTGCGGGTTCCTGATAATCAGCAACTGGTATGAGATTACGATGCTCTCTTAACGCCTCCTCTCCTTTCTAATTTACTTCACCCTTGACTTATATGAGCAGTTCACTTTCGTAGACAGATAATTAATCTTCCGAATAGCTGTCTGCTATAGAATATCATAACATCCTATCGTATTACGTCAATGTATATCGCATCCTTAATGTCTACGAAATCCATCCTGCTGATATTGAACCTTTGACTCTTTTTCTTTACTTCGTTGATTTTCGTACTATGCTGCCAGTGACACAAAATGTGTCCTTATGGCAGGCTGCTGTAGAAAATAATTAATCCGAAATTAAAATGTAATTAACATTAATAAGATAAATTAATATTGACGAATTCGTTAATTACAGCAACTGTATAAGCCCGTTCGTCCCACTGCGCCTCCTGATCCTCAAAGAAGCAGAAGTCCCCCGGGGAAAACTCCACAAACAAAGAAAAAGTACAAGTTTTGGTGACGTCGCCAATTCAACAAGCTTGTAGCTAATCTGATGGTAGCAGACCTACAACTACCTCTCATTACCAAATGTTAGAGAAAACTTTTCCACATTCAATATTAACGACACAATCCTTCTATAAATTACAATTAGTGACTGTAGCTACTTTTACTACGTACTGTGCGAACAGTATAACAATAATGTTGACATAAAACGTAATTAGCTTTAGAATAAAAATAGCAATCTAAAGAAATATGAATATTTCCTATGAAATAATTCCCAGGATACATGTTTAATGTACCTATTGTATTTCTCTCCTATCTATATGTTCGGTTATAGTTGAAAGTTTACCAAAGAAACATTTTTGCACCTTTCCATAATTTTCTAGGTTCAATTTAGTACTACACTGTATACAAACCAAGAACCTTATAATGTATCTTTAATGAATCGGTGATATCTATATTTATTGTGATTAATACAAATATTCATATTTATAATGATATATTTACATAAGTACATCTGTTTATTATGTACATGGGTAATTAGTAGAATAATTAGAAGACCCTTTGGTAACTCGGGAGAGATTGCAGTTCTATTTAACGAAGAAAACCGCATACGTAAATTACATTTGTATGAATTAGAATTACTTCGAGGCTACTTTTTTAGTTTCGCTTAAAAACAACGCTGCGATCCGTTAGAATACTTAAAGACACTATGATGAGGAAATGATAATTTATAATGTTCTGCTAATATAATCAGGATTGCTGTTCTATTTAGATTTAAGTACGAAAAGGCGAAACGAAAATCCCCCGATCTTAAGCTAATTCCCGAAGTTAAAGTCTGAATTATATATTTGTGTGAGTATATAGTGCATTTAAATATCTATTATGATAAAACCTCAGTATGTTTCTAGAGTCCATTTTATTTTTCGGTTGTTATTAATTTCGCTACATAAACAATGATGATCTTAATGAATTGTAGTAACATTATAAGTGAATACAATTAATTTATATTCATTAATTACGTACCTTTTACTGAATTTTCTTGAGATAACAATGTGTCCTTTCTCCATGTCACTAGAATCTAGAATCTCACTGTAGTATTACTGTAAACAGAAAACCGTTGAATCTTAATCCCAACATCTAGTCTGTAACGTAAACCTTTAATCATTGCCTATGTGTGAATCACAAATCAACTTTCTCCTTTCTATAAACTTTCCTGCATGAAATTCACTACAGAACCGCTATATCCAAGATTGTTAATACGTAAATGCAATTCATCACCTTTTCTGCTGTTCCAGAATTGTAAATCTTGCCTGCCTCAATGAATCATGACATTTAAGGATTAAACTAAAGTTTAATAACTCAATTTATGCACGAAATGGTCTCAACTAAATGAAGATGTATCTATATGTACTTAAAAATAAACAATGTTAGGTAAGACTAGCTTAAGATTAAGGAGACAAGAATGACATTTATTGTCACCGTAAAAATTGAGATTTTATGACATTTATGGTGAATGAACTTATACAAAAATTAGGTTTGCTCCTCAACAAATATGATACAACTGTCCGAATGTATTCATATAGTTGAATGAGTATAAGGTAGATATTTGCTAACGGATATAGCTACTAAGTATATATGGAAGTTAGTACTCTAGCTCTGAACATCAAACTACAAACTAGAAAATCTAGAGTTTGAGAGAACTTAAATACTATTGTTAGTATGTAGGAGAAAAAAGAGCTGGCTATTCTACTATTGCCTTGTAAAGTACAGAATTACGCAGCCAAACCAATAAATAACATAAGACACAATTTTCAACATTTACTATTCAGTCTTATGTGCAATATTACACAATGTACCTATGTTGGAGTGACTTGAAAGAGTTAAAATGCTTATTAGGAAACTACTGGTGGATATAATATTATTAAGTAGGCAATAATTAATGTATCTCGGATGGAGTTTCCTATAGAATAATACAAGAGCAATCAGAATTAGCACAGCAATTTAAAATAATGCATATTTATATCAAAATTGTTTATTAAATATTTTGCTTCAATCTTGATGAAGTATTGCCAATGGATTTATATCCTGATTGCTATTGATGTGTGTGTTCTAATAGATTGTTTTAGCATTGTACATGTAATGAACTACTAAATAATATATTATGTCATGTGATATTTGTAAATACGTTAATTACACTTGTATAATTTCGCATGGGATCTGTAACAGAAAAGTACGTACGAGAAAACGCTGTATAGATATAAGTAATTAATGTCCTATGTCCTATCTGTAAATTGATTAACGAAATGACAGCATGTGTGATCCAATCAAGCTAATTGAAACGAAATGGGTGGATAGTTGATGCTACTGTAGATGATAATGCAATAGATTTAGATAATTAGCCTAATAATAATAAATAAATGTAAGTTCAGGATTAGCCTCTCCCATTCAAACACACTGCACGATGAAAGCAATTATTATTACAATTCTAGTCATTAACTCACTTGTAGATAATAGTGAAAAATGCAATAATACAAGTCATAATACGTACATTTATTATGGAAATTGGACTAATACGTGTTCTGTATGACATGCCGTAGCTGTAGGTTAGCACGGTAGATTAGAGCGGAAATGAAAAAAGGCGATTGGGCTGCTGAGTTGTGAGAGTAAACGAAAGAATGGTATATGCAAATGAAAATGACTAATTTCCGTGATGAAGATTAATATGAGGATAAGAAGACATCATTTGATTATTGGTAATTGTTAACTATTTATATTATTAATATGTACATCATGAATTGTTACTTTTTCAAAGTTGACATTGACTGTTCATTACCATAAAAGTGTTTTCGATGTATTTAGTACTGTGCATTTTTTATTCGTCCAGTTAATGTGTAGATAAATACAGAGAATCCACTCCTGGGCTTGATGAATTATTTATTGTCAAATAAATAAAAATGTTCTCAAAGAAAGACTATCTCTTCCTATACTTTTATTTCGGCACTTCAATCCATTAGAAAATCTACATAAATAGGTTGGACCTTCTGCCTCTGTTTAAAATGAAACACCCGTCTTCTCAACTTCAATGGAGAGGAAGAATTAGCTTATATAATTTATATTGAATGTATAATATAAATTGCATCGAATGTAATGCTACATAATTGCTGCCAAAATTTATTTTTTTCATACCAACGACATGTATCATTTCTATTGACTTCCTCAAATTTATCCTTTTAATGATTTTGTAGTTCATCCTGTTCCACTACTCCATCTCCGTTAATGTCAGCCTGAAATCTAGCAAATTGGAATTATAGGTAAGTATCGAGCAAAAAGGTCCACTGAATAACTAGTCCCAATGCAGTTCGATGTTGGGGTCGCTAATCAGTAGTAGAGTATCATTGGAAGACATTTAGCGAAACGCGAAATATCAATTTGTACATTACCACCATATTATTTATAAAATATAGGCATTTAGAATTCTAAATACAAGATCTAAAATTATTTTACTTCACTGAACGGTAGTTATCGTTTCATGTAATTAAATGCTACATATCGATATCTACAGAATGCATGTAGTTTCATGGTTAAATGTCAACCTTATCGTTCACTTGTTTCATTTTCACGAAATATCATATCAAAATTTTTATTATTCATGTCCCTTCTATCATATCAGTTGATGTTTGAACCATTACTTGACGGATAAAGTTAAATTTACATACAATTACAAGAAATACTTTTTTGTACATATAGCAATGTGTAGTACCATATAGGCAGCAAGGTATAGTTTGCCAAATGCCTACTATACTTACCAGAAGAAGTGCAATAACTGAAAATGGCTGTGTATAATGATTTGTTAAATGATTTATATACTATGGTCAGTTGATAGCTAATGGCACTTATTACTTTTAATGACTGCAGGAAATTCAATATAGTCAAGGTTCAACCTGAGATTTTTAATCAAAGTTGTAACAAGTAGTAAAATGAAAGCAACGTTTGTATTAGCCGTGCTCTGTGTCGCTTTTGCTGTAGGGCAAACTAAGCAAATCCCAACAGGTTTGTTTGAAAAATTGAAAAAGTATTATCAAATTGGCTAATCCTTTAATCAAGAATTTCAAAGAATTTTAATAGCACTAAAAATGATGTTGCAGCTGATGACGATATTTCGCGTCAACTCCTCGAAGCTGGAACTCGGGATGCCCTTGAAGACCTCCTCATTTCTATCATCAACAGCTTTAGACAAGTAGTGAAAAATGGTCTTCCCTGTCTTGGAATTCCACCCCTTGATCCCTTACAAGTACCAGGATTCCCACTGAATATATCCAGCCAGCTATTCAGAGCTCAAGGAGAAGTCAGGTAAATAAATTAAAACAAATATTTAATTAATTAATTATATCAGAATCTGTAGATGTTTCGATTTCTTCAATAGAGCAATCTGTTATTTAATTTTATTCTGAGAAAACTGTGAATTCGTGTCTTGAAAGCTCATTTTATTGTAGAAACGTAGCTGCAGCTGGTCTAGGGGATTATGAAACTACCCGGGTAAGAGCAAATATCATTTTACTGACGGTCGATTTGGGATTTCTCCTTCCAGAATTTAATGTCACAGGTACATTTTTCCACTGTGTTTCTTAGCATGATTAATATGACAGTTTATGTTTCAAATGCTAACGATATACTTTGTTTTGCACAATACCAGGAGATTATGACATTGAAGGGTTAGCCTGGATTTTCCCAATTTATGGAGCAGGACCTTTCAGTATCCGTGTCGCTGGAATCAACGCTGGTGGCAATGGAAGACTTGTCGTGGCTCCTTTCACAGGAAAATTGTCTCTTTCAAACCTGAATTTCTCTGTGGCACTGGGTGATATGAATATTCGGTTCGAAGGTCTTTTAGGAGGCGGAGATTTGGGCGATGTTCTTAATGAAATAGTCAATGCCATGGGTCTTACTGTCTTTGAAGCTGTAGAGGCTTTGCTTCATGATTTATTAGTGAAATCCTTTCAAGATTTTGCCAACTTTATTCTTAAGGACTTAACTCTGAAGGATATCACTGACGGACTAATTGGCATCTCCTTACCTCCAGATGCAGGATCTGGATGTGGAGGATCAACCACTGTCGCATATGATCGTGTCTATCGCCAATAAATTCATGACTCATTCTTTTTTGATGTAAACTTACAATAAAATCATCTAGATATTGATTTGCAGTAAATCTTAAGACATCTGTCTGTAAAACTCTTATTAAAACTTATAAAAGTAATTACAATGTAATTAGGTTTGATATTTGTTAAATTAAAAGTACCTACGTGTAGCATCAGTGACATTATCGAAATGCTAAGCGCTTATGTAAAAGATGTTTCCATTTATTATTTTCAATTTTCTGAGGATTGATGACCTTTGGTCATCATTCTATACATCTAGTAGCTACCATGCATCATAGGGAGTCTTTTAATCTCAAGTGTATTTATATATCTGTAGTAGAGGGCAAATCAAAGTAAAGCAATTGTCGGATTTCTCCTACCATCTCCATCATATTAATATCGATGTCCATGTCCACTTAATGTCAATTTAAGAGATAAAGTCACGGTATACTAAAGAACAAGCAACATCAATATAACAACAATCTTGCATAATATATTATAATACATTCGAGTACCTGTACTTTTGTTTCCTAATTTTCTACACAACAACAAACGTTTTGTTTTCATTGGGATGTAAAATATGTAAGTAAAATTCGAATCAACACAGCAATTTTAGCACCATGTTTTCCGAATGATCTTGAAGTGGTTATCGCTGTTTTCGCTATAACTAACATTTAATATGGACAAGTACTTATATCATGTAAATATGTAGTCTTCATTTGTAAAATTATACAAACAGATATCATAGTTATGTGATACCAATGACATGTACCTACTAATAACAAACATGGCATACGGGTAACTGTCAACTCTATCTCCTACACGTAATGCTCCTTCAGCATGAACATAATAAATTAAAATTAACATCACACAACTAACTGATTGTCCACCTGTCTTTATTGAAAAGACTCTTGAGGATATACATGAAGGTTAATTATTTTTGAACTTCATTAGAATTACAATCAACCTAATCATATACCATTATAGATATACAGTGTATGTATAGGTAGGTACTAGTAAATATACGCATCAAGTATTATCACACAAAAATGGAAATTCGATGTCAATATTCTTGTCGGTAGTTGATTGGAATTCTTAATCGTCCAAAACGTATGTAATATGATAATGATTTTTAATGGGTGTAAATTGAAAAGTTACATATCTATAAGTACCTACATATACTTACATTGCAAATTGTTTGAAGGTGGTTAGTCTGTTTTGCTTTCCATTAGTTTGTTGGTCACTCAGAATCTAAGATTAATAATAAAACACAATTAATGATGTTGAAGACAACTTTAGTTTTCTTGGGAGCCGTAGCGCTCGCCTGTGGAGCCGTTACTCCACAGGATCTTATGATGGCTAACTTGAAATTTCCTGTGAGTTGAAAAAGTCATTTACATTAGTATCAGTTTTCAAAAGTCGAAGTGTAAAATGTAGGATCTAATAATATATTTTTTTAGAATATAGATCCAAAAGCAGTTGGGAACATTCAGGCTGATGCCAGCGAGTACTTCGATCAAGTAATGGCCAATCTTAGGGAGCAATTGGAAGTCCTTGGATTTGACGACTTGATTCTTCCAAATGCTACAATTGGATTTGAGCAGGAGATTATTGGAGTCATTTGGAAAGGTGAAGCTGCACTTTTCAATGGACATCTCACGGGAATGCAAACCATCCATCGTACTGGAGTTGCCGAATTAAGTTATGACAGTGTAAGTGTGTATTGAATAATGCAAGTAGTAAGAATTACTTGATTGACCATATTTATATTTCCTGTAGGCCAATGGAGATATCATGATGCAAGCTGAAGTCGGAGTCAATGCTGCTTCTTTAGGATACTCCATGAAGGTCACATTCATGGACCTCGGACCTAGGGCAACTGTAACTGGAAAGTTGACCAGAGTAAGACTTCTCTTAGGATTCCGTGTACGATCCGACTTTTCTGTAGTGATGGAGAAGTTTGACATCAAAGACACTGGTCTCCTTTCCGTTGACGTTAAGGGACTTGGAATCATTCTTAACTTCCTTGTAGAAATCGTAAGAATTTCAAAAATTAAGTCAATTTTTATCCCAACTAAAAACACGATACATTATGCAATTTTTTCTTAAGGTTTCTGGCTTCCTTGGAAATCTCCTTAAGAGGGTCGTCATTGAATTTTTGGAAGGACCCATTAGGAATATCATTAATGCCATCATCAGTGCCATTCTTTTCCCTCCAGGATCTTACCAAAGTTTCCAATTTTTACAAAATGCCCTCTCTGCGGCTATTGCTACTTATAATTTGGTCTAATAGCCAAGATCATTGTAATTCGAATTTCAATGTTAACTGGACGAATGTGCACTCTGCACTTGAAAATTGATACACATTTATAAATATCATTTGTTAATTAAATTGTATACTTGAATTTTATCTGCCTTTC
>JABASH010002612.1:0-19443 GCA_019776445.1 Tomocerus maximus | reverse complement strand
TCGTCGATGTATTTTATTTGCACGTAGTAATCCAAGCCAATACCCAAACGAAATAAATACCACCGTAGAATTCGATTCGATTTATAATTTTTTTGAAATATTTCAGTTACAGACCGCAGTTGCTGTGCCTCCCTTTTCTATCGTTATCTTTTCTACAAAAGGATCAACACATTTCTCGCACTGAATAATTAGCCGTCAACTGTGGCTATCATTGGGATTAGGGGTAAATCAGTGGATATCAGTACCTACTCAAAATATATCATAGTAAATATTCATTCAGACTCTTCATTCTTATAGTACATAAGTACCAGCAGATCTGGATTTGAAGACCAAGATTGTTGTTCAGGATTTCTAAAGAAGACACAAAATTTATTGGAACGGCTTGGAAAAAACGACAACACTCAATTTTCATCATGTTTCATTTCAATCCAGAATACCGATCGATTACTTCGCTGTGCATTGTCGAAGAAGTTAGCAAGTGCCCGCTGGGTTATTCACCAGTGAGTGCATTGTCATATTTCTAATGGTTTTATTATTTAATACCAATATTAATAATTCGTTAATCTCCGTTTTCAGATTGTAAGAACAACAGATATGGAATCTGATGCGGATTTATGGAAAGACGGTTTTTTTGGGAGAAGAGTTACCAGATATCTGTGTGTTTCCAAAAGTCAAGGAAGACCAGAGCATGTTATAGAGAGCATACGAATACTTCATGACAGGGAAGTTATTCCCGAAGGATTTTCTGTAATTCATCAGACGGTGGACACAACTCAGAAAGCGTTTAAAAAGAAACATATTTGTTACAAATTGGCACATTTTCGCACAAACGTGGATTCCATTACGGAGGTTATTATTCTGAGTAAACTGAAAACACCTCCTGACGGTTTTGAACATATCGGGTAACAATTACAAGTTTTTTATTTTAATGAAATGAAAAAGAAAGCACATCAAAAATTCAGATCATTAAGTTTCTTAATTGTTTATTTACGGTTCTTATAATTTTGAATCAGAGATATCAATGGAATGCACTTTTGCGTGCGTAAAGTATCTGCTGTTACTCGTCTCTCTACTCCTGGTCTCTCTTACGGGTCCGTGTAACTATTAACAATTTCTAAAATGCTGTTACAACAAATAAGGATTAAACAGTTTTGTCAAAATGTCTTTATTTCTTGTCTTATTATATTAGAGTTTTGCCTGGAGTCAACCCAGCTGTATATCCAAATCTTCAGCACTCAATGAATGACCTCAGTATAAGTACGTGAATCTATTGTAGCGATAAGCGAAGTCAAATGGAAATCTCTCAATCAAAAGATACAAAGAAACCTTCCTATTTGCTAGTTCTTTTGTATATTTATTTCATATATGTTGCAGATTCTAACGGGAGCCCTCAATCAGCAGCAATGGACAGATTTGCTAACTCTAATTCGGCACCGAGCTCTCCTGCTCATAATTTATACTCTCAGCAAGTTAATAATAACAAACAGAATTATACAAATACTTTGTCACAGTTTACTGGTCTGGAAGGTGTGCCATTTGTTTTACGAGACGATTTGAAGGGTGCAGCTGTTAAAAATGGCTATTTAGTGAGTGTAGGCATAAATGTTTTTTCATACTTTACTTGCTATTAGCATTGGAATAAACTGACATTTGGGTTATTTACAGATGGGCGGACTGCGTAGTAAGCCTGTGATTGCTATTAAAACTGAATACGAATTGGAAAAAGAGGTAGTTTTATTTTCTATGTCTATTGCCTGAAGTTATAACATTTTTACTGGATTTATTATACTTATTTACTGTCTATCTATATACATATTTAATTTGTTTTTATTTGCACATTTTCAGTATTCATACGATTTTCGCACCGAAAGAGAAGTCATCACTGCAGGAGATACGTAGTGGGGTCAAAATTCACATGCATGTATTTATTACTCATTATTAACGTTGACTTTACATCACTGTGCTTATTGTAAATCTGTCTACACAGACAATTAATTATGTAAATGTGTATCCCTGTACATAACATGGTAATATTATGAGCGTTTTGGTCGTAGACCGCTCTTGTTACGTGAGATGACGTAACCTCATAATAATTCATTACAGTTTACTATTACAGACTTAACGAAATCGCAAATCAAAAAGTACCTATAAATATAAATAAACTATAAATAAATTCCAGTAACATTGATAATTGTTATTAAATACTAATAATTGCGCAATATTATAGATAATTATAGGTATAATAGTGCAAAGTATGATTGTTGAAGCGAATACTCGGATTATTTATGATGCAGCGAACCAAACCTAAAAATATATCTCTATTATTTTGATTTTAAAAGAAAGACAATTGTTTGATTTTTTTCATTACTGTAAATTGGAAGAGTAACAATGGAATCATTTGTTACTTCCAAAGCGAGTCATTAAATAGGTATTCAATAGGTATGTAATAGGTATGTAAATTATTATTACAGATCAACTTGTACTAACAGGCAGGCATTGTTTTGGTTTTATCCTAAATTCCGGTTGCCTTCTTGTTTAACTGCCCAAAAATATGCTTTACGTCTAAATAAGATTGGTGTATAATAAATGTGGTATCCAAATAGTTTACTGGGCTAGCCTGGTAACATAATAAACAATTTGGACATCATTCTGTTGATAAACTGTAGTAGATGCTACAAAAGCTATCGTACGGTTGACGTTGACTCGTACAAGTCTACGATATAATTATGTCCAATTTTTCAATACTGCAAATTTAGACATAATATAGTCAATTCAATATTCAATAGGTGCCTCGTGTTCCAACCTCATTAAGCCGTTAAGCTTTTCTCATTTCTGTAGTTTCTTCGAATAAATGTTTTATTATTAAAATAATGCGTATAGGTAAGTCAGCTATTGTACACATGTTATGTAAATATTTGTACAATTGTTACATTTGCAATAAATGATAAACGTTGCATTATAATACGTAATGTGGTAGAGCAAAATATTTTGTCTAATACCTAATAGATCCACACTACCTGGTTAATCAGTAACTGTCCTCTAAAATAAATACTGACTTATCATTCGACAAGATTAGGAAATAATGCGAATACCAAATAAGACTTCAAAAGTTGAAACAACGCACGGATATTAGAGATTATTACATACTTAGTATGTATGTATGATGTGTATATCTAAAGTATACAAAGTGCATGAATAGGTAGCGGGTGAAAGGTGTCATGCAATTTATCGACTGACTCACCCTAAAGACAGATAGGCACCAAGAAGTATTTGATCCATATTATTCTTATACGCCTATATTATGTAGATGTGTACCCATGCAATGTTTTCGGTTTTTCTGTTCTATCATACTAAACAGCATGTACCCAAAATGATATAATGACTATCATATGAAACTCGATTTCTGTAAAGAAATGCTCTTAAGTGTGTATACAAACAGTACATTCCTTTGTTAAGTATTATTATTGTTGACTTTTTTGCTAAGACTGCTTGTAGAAGTGATTTAGGTAGACTGCATTGCATGGCACTTCTACTTCGGTCTACAGCTACGGTACTATAGGTACATAATAAAAAGCAAAGTGAAGTGGGGCTAGCAGTAAAAGCTTATGGTAACTTAACTAGAGCGAATGAAGGTTTATTGAGCCGACAAAGCATCTCTGTCTCTGTCTGTCTTCTCTACGTATCCCTTCCCCATGTGTTTCATGTTAGTTTTGATGTGCCGTTGTTTTGTTTTGACGTGGGAGCAAACTAAAATGGAAGCGTTTTTATTTAATGCTTCCACCCAGCTACAACTATCATAACACACTCTTTCACACAATAGTCTCATGCATTCTGCTACCACTCTGCAGTCTAAAATACAACTTGCATTTTATTTTCAATTAAAAAAGGTCTGCACATACACAACTGTACACTAAATGCATAAAATACAGTCCCACGAGTATTATGGGAATTTTTTCTCTCTAAACATCTCTGATTTTTTGATTAGAACCAACTAAAGACTATTAGTCTAAATTGCATACCAAATAGGTCTAATAACGTATAAACCGAAATTGGTATTACGGTATTACTCACTAGAGCGAGAATAAGGGAACAATTTTCATTACGTATGAATAGCAAAAAACTTGTAGCTATCTCCAAAGTAAGTAAAAAGTACCTACTAGTATTTACATATGCACACAATATAGCCGAAAAATAAAGATCCTTAAGTTTTGAGTTTATTATCATAATACCCACGAGACAGGCCAAGGTTATCGGCTAAAAGGGACTAAAGTTTTGAGGTATCAACTTGATTTACACAGCATCAATAATTTAAGTATGATTCGTATGATGCCATTCCAAACCTCTTGTCCCTTACATCTACATTTTGGATGGGAAGGGTATAGCTTAAGTACCTTAGATATGGAATATCGAGAAACTGAATGTTTACGCACTTTACTACTATGAAATGGAAATCATCAATCACATCGTTGGAAAAGCGATTTTGAAAAATGGAGATTCAAAGGTAACAAATCGGTGTGAGCAGAAAAGAAATACCATTTCATGAAAATCTTCATCTCCATTTATTTTCATGTTCGCGTTATACCAAAAAAATTAACCATTCTAGGTTACCCTCGGTCAAAAACGTGTCAATGGTTAATGGCATCAACCCTGTATACATTCCCAATTGCATTGTACACGAACCCAAGCAAGTACATTTACGATTGTTTTAGTATACATTTCGTTAACGGAAAAGTGAAGTTGAATGAGAAAACCAAATACATGAATGATCTTTAAACCCACACGAGAGAATAGTTATGATATTAATGTCATTTACTCGTACACTGCAATGGTGCCTGCAGAAACCGTTTTAAGCGGACGCATGACCAAAATTGGGGACATCATGTGAATGTAAGCAATAATAATTTATATGTATGACACTTCGGCACATAATTCAATAGGTATAATATGTAGGTACAGAGTTAATAGTATGGAGGAGAAATATTCTGCTTTTCTTCCTGATAACCTTTCTCAGCTAGCATGTAGTATGGATGTATGGATTACCACAGAAATGGAGTTTTGTTGTGACACTAAACTATTTATCACCAAATAATGCAAAAAACGGAAGACTAAAGATACCTACATATAATGAAGTAGAGCTTCAGACAAGTAATTTGTGTGACAACTTAACTACTGTGTGTGAACCAAAGATCTTTGAAAAGAATAAATGTCCTTAAAAGATGTTATGAGAGGTAATTGACAAGGAAAAGATAATAAAGGGGTGACAGAGCAACTCAGTTGCCTATACAGAACTTGGATCACGATAACATTGTGTAAGTTAGTGGAGGAAATGTCAGTATAGAAACAACCGAAGGACATATTTATCAGTGTAAGTACAGTTGAGAGTAGTTTGCTTTATATAACGTAACATCTTTAGGTATGTGTATGTAGATATGTCGTAGACTAGTCACCAATCAGGCAAAATAGTCTATTTATCAGTGTAAGTACAGTTGAGAGTAGTTTGCTTTATATAACGTAACATCTTTAGGTATGTGTATGTAGATATGTCGTAGACTAGTCACCAATCAGGCAAAACAGTCCCCATCCTGTCAGTAACTGACTTTAAATCGTTTATCTTTTGATCCATTTTACTACGTTTAGATGTCTTTTGAGGATGCAGTATTGCTCGACATATTTGACATGAATTAACCCAACCACAAACTACTAGTTAAGTTTTGACCACGTTATATAAACATACATTTCTGTGTATTAGTATTTGCTTAAACCTGATTTTTGTTAAGGACGTCACTAGCTCTTGAGTAATATTTTCACAATTAATTGTTGTATTAATCCGTGCGATAAGTATTACGACAATTAGCCTGAACTGAAAGTTGGCCTACGACTTACAAGATGTATATTTGTATCTTACTCCACGTCAAGTATAGCTCTGATGGCATACGGAAACAATGCATTTGGCCTGAGTAAGGCATTGAGGAGGATAGTTACGTAGTTATTGGTGTGGTTGTGTAAAAAGTGTCAAATCATTAGAGACATAGATGGGATTGGGTTGGAGTGAGTGTTGTCGTCGATGAACCAAAGCCGGGTGGGGATTATCCTGTTATGGAATGCTTACTTATGTTTAGAGAAGTATTCATCTTCGCAAGCTTCGTAGCAGTCCGTAGTCACAAGAATGAGAACCAACTCATCCCACCCGTTTCCATCTGGAACTGCCACTAAAACGGCGGAGCTCGATGCATCCCTATTCAATTCTCATTACACTAATCGTTTTCCTATCTGCCCCCAGTCAGACTCAACATTTTCTCTGTTTCTGCTTCTCTTCTATGATTTAATTTAAAATGTCTCTCCTCCTCTGAAAAGTCAAAGTCAACTGGACTGGAACGTCTTTCCATCTCAATTCAACTTGACTTTAATAACGTTTTGGTAGTACGAAGGTTAGGGCAAGCATACAGAAACTGTCTCTTATCTGCGTAGTTGTGTACTCTGCATATTTGCACAGCTAGCTCCCATATATTCACTCAGTTTTATCTGGTATTTAGGTACAGCTAAGTTATGGAAGCAGTGCTTCATAAATATTACGTGTTATGGAAGTTAAGATATTTTTAATGTACACTCACGCAGCATGGAAGGATGAGATGAGGAGCGTGAACTGAAGATGAACTTATTTCTTGAGATATTTGGGTGGGAGTGTGTCGACAGAGGATTCAGTTCAGTTACATTAAACTCCACAGTTAAGCCTCTGCAAGTAAAACCAGAACCAGATGAAGGAAAGTGCAGGATCACAACTCCTTCTTCCCTTCCTTACCTATGCAACGCCATGTCATGCCATGCCCACATATGTACACACATGTTATCGTTTGTATCCAAACTCCGTTTGCATTAAAACAAACCACCACGCATAGAACTTATTTTCAAAAGGATCAAGTTGACAGAAATGTGTTTCGATAAAACTCATTTCCCGCACAGATTTCAATATCCAGAATCTTAAAAAATGAACAGATCTTTGGATATATTATACGTACAAGTTATGAAGGCATTAATTTATTAAGCCATAAAGTTGACGATCTGATGTTTCGGAATTTGGTTTCATTGAACATAATCTTCCAAAATGTATCTGAAAACGAATTTAAATCGTATAAAAGAGATATCTGCGGTTAATTAAATCTAATCCGAGTTTTGAATACAAACGATGACGCATACGTACTAAATAATAGATAACGAGCACCTACAGTACCTACATACATAAATTCCTGCACAAACTACACGTATAAGTAAATGTAAGTCTGCAGTAGTAATTCTTATTCAACGCAATTTGGTTGTGGTTCTTTCAAAGTTGTTCTGCTGGCTGCCCTTTCTTCGTCTCATCTCATCCTTCTTCCTTCCAACATTCACTGAGCCCAACTCAACTCTGCTGCTATTTTCGGTGTACAAGAATTCAAGTTGACTTCCCTTCTCATCCAGCTCCTTCCTACTCTTCTGGACTGCTCCCACTTACTTCTTCATCCATCCAGCAGTATGCTCACTCACTACATCACTACATACTTCTGTCAAGAGAGTAAACATCTTCTCATCCTACTAATCCAGCTAATACCTACACACGTTCAAAACGCTATGTAGCTACCTACTTAAATATAACAGTTTGGTTAGACTTGGTTAGATGAGACTTACTGCACTCTGCATGCATCTGCTACATATGACTAAATACTACCGAAGATACAGACTGCTCACATGTTTTTCTCTTCCTTATCTCCCCGAACACACTAATGAAAACTGCATTACGGTAAACAACAAAATATTCCAAATACAAAACACATAGCCAAGAATGTCTTCATAAGTGATTCGTCTGTTGTGCGTAATACAAACCCGTCCAGTCAGTCCTTCTGCAGTTCACTTCACAGCATAATCTACAATTTCATACAGATATGTACTGAAGTCCAATTGTTATTTACACGTAATTGGTTGTAAAATTGACACGTACTAATAGTAATAAATAGTTGTAGTGGAATGGAGACCAAGAGAGTGTTAGTAATACATAAGTAATCTGTGGCAGAGCGAATTCGTGCAGAACTCTCTTAGTTATCAAGTATCAATCTATTTGTAGATGCACACACACAACAGAACCGAAGACCAACATTTCATATTCTGTTTGTGCTCCTGACTCCGTGTGTGTATCTATTTATTTCATCAAGTCATCTTCAAAGTGTCAGTTGAGTTTCTGCATCCGCAATCCTTCCCTGTCTACCTACTCTGCATGAAAACACTCACTCTGTACTCAATACTCAATGTACACACTAACTAGGCACTTAGGCATGTTTGTTAGAATTGGATAGGTAAACCTATCACACGTAAAAAAGAACACCTACCAACTCCGTGTCAGTGTCAGTGTAACTGTATTATGTATAACTTCAATATAATAAGTATCTCTGCGGGTATAATTTAAAGACTTGTGTGTCAGAGTCTTCTCCTTCGGCCCAAATTAAAAGACAACAACACCAAGCGATGCGACGGGAAGAGAAGACAGCAGAGGGGAAGCCACACCGTGAAACACTTTCGATAAAAAAAGATATTCTATAAATACTTTACTATTACATCTTTCTCTATTATCCATTCACGTAAAATGCCGTCTTCACTACAATTAGAGCAGTCCTAGCAACTTCTGGAGTTCCGTTCTCTCTGTCTCCCTGCTCTACAACTCCGCAGTATAATCTACCTATGCACTGTCAATTTTCCGTTGCCTATCTGGTATTCTCGGATATCTTGAACTCTGGAATGAGTTAGGAATATTGTCGGAGTGTAATAAGTGGTAGTTCACCTTACCGAGACTAATACCCGTTTCTAACTCAGACTCACAATTAG
The DNA here is from genome assembly GCA_019776445.1 of Tomocerus maximus. Lineage (NCBI taxonomy): Eukaryota > Metazoa > Arthropoda > Collembola > Entomobryomorpha > Tomoceridae > Tomocerus > Tomocerus maximus. The sequence goes on along the minus strand of JABASH010002612.1, from coordinate 10,593 downwards.
AAACGCATTTAGAGTCCACATGCAAAGCATCTCTGGCTACACACGAAAAGAACATACAAAAGAATTCAGATCTGAACAACCAACAGAGTTTCGTTTTACATGTAATTTCCCTTAAGAGTTTTCTTCCAGCCAAGTCGAGGCTTGACAAGCAGATTGTTCAGAAATCATGAACTTCTCTCTTCTTTCATCCATTTGACTTATACCTATATAAATGTGTTTTTGCATCAGAGAGTAGACAAAAGAAAGTAGCTAGGAAGGATAAATGCCCAGAGAATTCTTGATTGTTGTTGGAAGAGAGATAGACAGACGTGTGTTTGAAACTCGTGTCATTCTGCTAATTCAAGAAAACAGGAAAGAGGGAAGGAGACAAATGGTCCATCCACGAAAATACATTTGTCTGCAGTAGTTATGTATATCAATCAGCCGAGAGTTCATTTCAGTCCAGTTGTCTCCCAGTTCCGATACCAGAAACAAAATACATCATCTCATCCATTAGAAGCCACAGAAACGGAAATTCTTTACGAGGTGAGTCAGGCAGACTCGATTCCACGGAAAGTTCCTCGCAGATGTGACGGCTGTCTCTCCATCGGCGAGATAGAAAGAGTGACAATACAAGAAATGAACATTCCGCAACAACAAACGCAAACTGTTCAGAGAATCCTTGTCAGTGTTCCTTCAGGAAGTGGCATTGGTTCCGAGAAGTTCTCACTCGACATGAACCTGCCACCGAATCCTTGCCAAAATCATAAACTCTCAAATAAACCCCACAACAAGGCATCAAGTGATCGTGATACAAATAGTGATGGTGTTAGCAGCAGTGGCAGAACCAGCTTAACCTTATCATCTCAATATCAATCTTCTCTGCACAACGAAGTTAGTAGTCATCCTCCTGATAGCAAAAACTCTAATAAAATACAAATGGCAATGCAGAACAAAGACGAAGATCCGGAAACGGATACTGACATGGATTTTCCTAGTGCACTTCCGAATCCCAGCTTTTTATTTCCAGATGTGGTCAACAGCCATGAAAGCTCAAAAACATTTTTCAAAGATACAGCCCATCCAAGCAGTCGACTAATTTCTAAAGAAAAATCAAACACTTTACCTGCTAAATGTGGACAGGAAATAATAGCCCCACATTCGTCATGTTCGTCAAACGAATCTTCAGCGACTAATGATAATTTCAAAAGAAGATCTCCGAGAAAGTCATTTAAGTCCAGATTAGTTTCTGCACTTAGCATATTCGGGTTGAGTTCCAAATCCCAGTCGAAAGATAAGCTGTCGCAGGAAGAAACATGCAACGATAAACACAGCAGACCTGTACACTCATCGGAAAACAAACCCGTTTTCTATGAAAACGTACCAGTCTCCAATTTTTTACACGAAAATGACATTAGATACGACGGAAATGAGCCAAGTAATCAAGGTATTGAACATACGAAAATGCTTGCACTTGGTTCTTGTCCCATTGTGAATGAGCAAGGACTTTACAGTCGAAGTCAAAGTAGCAAAGATGACAATTCCACGCATATAAATCATAGAAAACTAGGAAATAGAGCTGCTCCAGGGAATTTGCTTGTTCCTGAAAGTGGGCCACCACCACAGTCACTACTGGTGAGCAATGATAGTAATCAGTGTGATGGTACCGTTGGATATGAGTCTGGAACACGGAATTTTTCTGTCGCAACAGATTCAACTCCTTGCTACGAAAATACTGATACGCGAGGTAAGCACGATGGAAGTTGTTATGAGTCTCTGGGAAATTTCAGCGAAAGCAGGAATCCAATTGGCTCAGATACAAACAATATAAATGAAAGTTTAATGTGCAGAGTGAGTAGAAACACTGCGGATGTTAACAATACATTAATATTGAGTGGTGGGTTTCGGCAGTACAAAAATAGTGATATCACTGCTGATGACACGAAAACATGTTCCAATTATTCCACTCCTACTAGTGCACACCAATCTTCAGAGTCCAAGAGATATTTCGACACTTCCTTGTCAAGTAACGAATCTTATCTTATGTTTCTCAATAATCTTACTTCAGGCTGCGGACAAACCGACAAAAATATCTTCGCAGGAAAGGACTCCTCATCACTCTTTCACTCTGCTGCAGCGGTAAGATTTTACTAAATGGACATCATAACTATAATAACCTTTGGGAAAGAGAATACTTCCAACGTAACAAAGTTTCAAATAAGCTTGGTTCATGTTCATTTTAATAGTTTGGTTTACGTCTTCATTCAAATGTGATGAATAGTGATTTCATTATTTCATGATTTCCAGGGAGGTATGATTTACCGAGAATAATTTTCCGTGTATATTTCAGGGTGACCACCAGTTCTACCACAAGAATTCCAGTCAGCTTTCGCCGGAAATGTATCTCAATTTGGAGAAAGTCCCAATTTCTAGTAATTTGTGTGATTTCTCGATCACAGAGTGCGAAAGTCCTCCTGTTCCGAAACCTCGAACGAAAAAAATGAAACTTAATTTGCAGGCCCAGGTTGAAGAAGACATTGATGAATTATCTGCTAATGTAGAGAATATTCTCGAAGAAATCGCTGATCTCGAATATTTAATTGATAATCCAGAAGAAGCGGAAGATGACATGGGAAAATCCTTGCCAGAATCTCCAGTGATTGGAAAATCCCGAGAAGAAAAGAAAGTGATTTGCATAGGTAATAAAAAACCAATTGAATCACAGGGATTCTCGGTTTACAACTCACGTTCTCACCATCGACCTCAAATTAGAATTCCGAGTTCAATGAAACCTCCACTTCCCCCGTCCTCAAGAAGTAAGTTGCATTTTAAAATCCAATAGCTATGTCAAATTAATGTCTTCTTAGGAGCATACTTAAAATTAGCTGCAAAACTAAGTCGATTTTCTCATTTTATATTATGCATCAGCATCTCAGTGTCTGTAAAACAGATATTTATAAGAAAGAAGTTTTAGATGAGATGAGACAAATGGTGATGAGACGACATGAGACAGGACAGGAGGAGATTCTGTCGGAATGGAAATGTATTGATTGTTAGCCAGGAGTAGCGGGCAGAGTTTCTTTGTCGGGTGTGTAATGTGGTAATGAGGAGAGAGTTAGTGCTAATTGATATATTTATATTCATTAGCAGTAGGTGTGAGACAGCAGTTTTTCCGTCACGACCCGGCGGAGGCTGATGGATGTGACGTTGTCAGCGCGGGGAAGAAGCGGGGTCCGTCCACGTCTCAGTCCGGGAGTGCGGAGTGGAGCAGTGCGAGGAAGTTGGACGAAAAGTTGTCAGAGGTGCGATACGAACTCCACCGGTCACGGGAAGAGTTGGCGAGAATTCAGAACCCGAGAGTGGAGGAGATCGAGAGTTCGGTGCGCAGTTCCATGGCTATCGATCGATGTGGGGGAACCCTCCCTCCGCCAAGTCGAGTCCGAACGGGCCCAGAAGACACTCGGAGCGATTACGCTGTCCAAAATGCAAGTGTGACTCGAGACTCAGAGACCTCTGAAAGAGATAGGAGTACGGAAATTAAATGGGCAACTCTCCTCTCCCAGGCCACTAAAAACTATCGTCGGCTAGCCAAGAGCAACAATGGGTCGCCCTGCCCTTCACCCAGGACTCAGGGTGTCGTCGAAACCGACTTGGACACAGGTAACTGTCACTTTTCTCTCTCTGCCCGATTCCCCACCAACACATTCACCTATATTTCCAGACTCCCTGCTCTATTTCTCTCGTCATTACATAATCCATTCTTCTATCTGCGATCCACTTGACTCACTTTTACACTTACACGCGTTACATTAACGACAGAATGCAAAGCAGTGCCACAGTTCCATTACTACACTAGGATCACAATCAGGACTGCCTCTTACGTCTGTCCTGCACTCGTCCACACTCTAATAAGGCATTGCTCATGCATATCCTTCAACTACTACAACCACAACTCTATTTCTAAGAAATCTAATTGAATCATTCAATAGTTCCAGGGAAGGAAAAGTACAATTATGTGGAACACGGAAACTACACACCTTCGACAATTGACTCTTTCATCCGTAAATACGTAAATAGATCAGTCACTCAAGTAATTATGTGCAAGTGCTTTGCTTTCTGTAAATCAACAGTTTCGTTTCGATAATGCTGAGCTGTCTATACATATACTCCCCCACCTATACGAACAGCACTATAGGCACTATTGTGCTTTCTCCTTCCAGACTCGTCTGTCTCGTCCCCTCTCTATTACTACGTATCTGCTACACTCATTTAATATTTACTTACACATTTACTCACTGTGCGTTTCCACTTCAGTAATTAAGTTAGCGATCATCATCCCTATCACCAACTCTTTTAACGATTCGTCATTTATTTAATTTACTTATGCGATTTGGACTTCAAACAATTTATCAATTACTTACCCATCAATTGTTTAATATTATTACAATTGCAGATGTGTATACTTAGTGATATCCAAATTGACTAGCAATCAAGTAATCTCCGATGGAAAAAATGTAGCCCATTATACCAGCAACCAGATTGTCTCATTACACTTACCCACCATTTTTAATTGAAAAAACTCTGCCTATGCAATAAATGAATTTCTAATGCTTGTCTCGAATCACGTTACGTTATTGCCAATTTTTAAATATTAAAAATCAGTGAAATTATCTACTACAGTGATAGTAAATCAAAAGTCAGAAGTCGAATATGAGGTACAGCAGAGCAAAGTCACAACTATACATGCCCGATCTTTTCATTATTCTGTGTTCCCTTGCAAGATAATTGAACCCAAATGCATCCTGGCCTACTTAGGCTGCCAATATAGAAATTTGACATGAGAAAGGACTTACACTTTTGGTTTGTTTTGCGTAGGGACGAGTCGGGAAATCGCTTCAGCAGTCAATACCGGTAGCAACGAATGGAAAATCCGTGGGCAGACAAACAGTAATAAAAGCGTGAACAACTCCTCTCATAGTGTTTCTCTCAAAGCCAACCAAAAAACTCGGAGCATGATGAACCTCGGATCTTCGTCGACTATGCAAATGTCCACTTTGTCCCCTTCGGACCCAACCGCTTCTAGGTCTTCTGATGACCGAGCCCGTTCCATGGAATTTCTTCTTCAAGACTCCACTAAAAATGCTCATCTTAGGGTAAGCCCAAAATATCATATTACTACTAAATCTTTGCGCTTCAAATATCGTCAGAGGATATTATGGGTATAAGCATATACTGCTGTAATCTTAGAGAAGTGTGGCTCAAATGCCTATGTGCAGACTGTATTATAATGGTACTAAGTTGGGAAGTTTGAACAATTATACTTGAGAATAGTTGAGAAAGAGTAGTATGCAGATAGAGAGATTGATCAGTGGTGCCCTTGCATGCACGAAAGTATTAAGAATCCGAAAGACTCTAATGAATTGCTGGCTAACTTATATAACCTGCAAAGTTGGATGTAATAGTGACATGACCAAGTATTGGGCTCTACAAGATTTAAGAAAAAAGTTGGGTGATATGGTGTAGTAGGTACTTAGCTCTCACCCAAAGGAACATGTAGTAAGACGGCAGTGAAAATCGATATCTCTTAAAAGTGAGGCCTAAGTGACATTACATAGGTAGCCTGCAACTTACAGCACTTACCATCCATCAGTGAGCAATATTATTTTCATTTCAGGGTTTAATTGTGTGAATGTATCTTTGTACTCGCTGTGTGTACCTCAGAGTGGTAAGTGGGGTTTGTCCACTTACAGAACATATATATGCCACTGTGCATACATGGCAATAATAATAACAATAATAATAATGTATGCTAGGTATGTGTGTGCCAATGCCAGTCCATTGAATCCAATTCACTGCTCTCGTTTTCTATCGTAAATTGGATATGTTGCAAAAAGATCATGTTTCTCATTCCGATTGAATTGATCGTTTTTTGTGAGACGAGCTCTGCTCACAATCAGATCTGAACTGAAGTGAACTGAAGGTTGGCTGATAGCTGGCCGATGGCTGGCTGGAGAGACTGAACTCGCTCAGTCGCTACTTTGGGTCCAACGGTCGAAGGAGTCGCAGAAATCCTAGCTTGATCGGTATACATATAGTAGACCATGCTAAGGTTAGCTCGTGCCTGACGTCTGGCTCTGGTTTACTTTACAATACTCACTCACTCACATACGATACGATGTGTGTAATTTGAGTGACGGGATCGGAATGTGGATCACCAATCGATTGGAAATTGACATCCACTCGTCTACTCCAAAAACCCTTGCATGTCATACCTACAACCGTTTTGAACATGGAAGTCGTGATTTATAATAATGCCAGAGATAATCCAAGGCTAAACTCTGAAAGTGCTAAATCCACTACAATCAAACCACTTTGCTAATAGTACTAGCTACCTCTATATTCTACGTACGATATGCGCCAAAACCTCAGAATCAAAGTGTCTAACACATTCGTTCAGAATGGGTGCTAACCAAATTGATTGAGTATCACTACATAACTGTAACACTTAGATAGGTCACACAGCAATTAACGCATATTAATATACACTAAACCACACCATAGGCGTTCAAATTCTGGTGAAAGTACATGTGAAAGATGGTGAAAGCTTTATATGAAGTTGCAGCAAGGAAGGAGAAAATAAATGTCTATCTTGAGGTTGTGATGTCTCTGGTTTGTCAAGATGGCATATTAGTATTTATTGAATTTGAGATTACCTGTCAAATACTTTAATACTTTTCACGGTGGAGCTTTGAGCTTGTTATGAAAGCCAAGGGATCCGGTACACTAGATTTTGTAAGTACTAAGTTATCTCTAACAAGGATATCTAAGTCTATGTGGTTGACTAACTACACTAACTAGCTAACTATTAACATAGTTCGGTGGAACTGGATATTTGGGGAATAATTACATCATGATGCACAACTGAGTTGTCTTCTCTTGTGCCATAACATCATTAAAAAATTTCAAATAAACAGACTACGTACTTTAACTAGCCTAAAGGAATGTTTCCGGCATGCAATAATTAAGTGTTGATATCAGATGCCTGTTAGAGGCAGTAGGAACACAACTAAAGGTGTGTGACGGCTGTTTATATTTAGGCATTCAAAGTACAAAACTGTTCCTTTACAGATAGACAAGGTACAATATTAGCAAATACGTGCTACTGTGTTACAGGAATCCGTTGCGGCCGTTGTAAGTAGGAAGTGAGGATAGCATTGAGTTTTGTTTGTTACTTTAAATTAGGTTAAGGAAGAGTTAGGATTTGGAATTTTGGACTACCAAATCAGGCAAATAACAAGACATAGCTTTCAGAGTACGAAAACGTGATCGACATAGTTGGGATTTATTTCCATTTAGGACATTTTGGTTGCCAAAATAATCTTTGAATAAAGAAAATTACATTATTGGTTTTCCCGACTTTATTTTATTGTAAGTCAGCTTATATAGCCATTGGGTTGGGGTGTCTCTTTTAGATTTACCATTACTATTTTCAAGAACAGAATTAAATACTACAACAGTGACAGATACTTTCTCCTTCCTAACGATATCTTCATAATAAACTTTTGCCGACCTTTCACCCTTAACTTTCACCAGAATTCTAATCAAGGCGAAAGAAATTCTGGTATGATGTAAGGTGGGAATTAAGTTTCATAAGGAGTTATCATAAGAACAGAGAAAGAAACATGAATAACGTTGGTCATGACATACTGTACAGGCTTATTTTGGAAGATAAGTGATTCCTGAGAAAGTCTCAAATACCTAAATGTAGGTACGAGTATACTAATAGTATTATCGCACTAAGCCTACGTTCGTTTTTGTCTGCAAAGGTGGATTCGGACTCAAGTTACATACAATTTCTTTGTGCACGCACGCACTGTGTTTGGGGGACATTTCCAATGCCCTCTTTGTTTTACTAAAAGTGAAGGTTTGCCGTATTATTAATTGTGATATTGTGAAGCAGTACATATGCTTAAAGCCTAACCTAACCCTGACATTTTTCATCAAAGCAATCAGGGTGTTCCATTTCACGTCTGTTGTGTGAGATATAGCGGATTAGATTACATTGATAGTAAAGGGGAAAGTAGTAACACAATACAAAGCTACGTAATTTACAATTCCCGTGCTTAACAAACTATATTATATGTAATAGGCCCTGTAGGAACAGGAACTTATGCTTACTCTACTTACCACATTGTACGGAAACTACATTTATTGAATGAACTGCACAGTTCCCCATGTCTGAACTCAAACTATAACTTATTATCAGGGCAGATTTTGGTTTCATCACTTCAGTAATTGAAACAAATAATGCCATTCATTGTTGTAATTGCAGCTGTAAACTCTAATGTGTGTAGTGAGTGAATATTAAAGCCTTTTTACATTTACACTGATGAATAGTGAGTAGCTTGTGTACAAATGGTAGCTGAGTGGAAGGTGGAAGACATGTACCTAGAGGGTGTAACCGATTGACCCCGACTTTGAACATTTTAGGGCCATTAGGGCCCATGAACAAAATGAACATTGTGTCAACAAACTGACCTTTTCGAAAAGAGTTGTTAAGTAATTTGTTGGCAAGATATTTTTGAAAGTGGTATTCTTGTTTTTGCGCCATTACATATACTATTGCTCTTAGCGTTTGTTCCATTCTGACACATTGTGCTGATCTGGTACGGGCGTGGAATAATTTTTCATAAATGAATTAAACATGATTGACATTTTCCCAGCTATGCATTTCATGCACTATGAATAGCATGAATCGAAATAAAATTTTGATCTACGGAATACTGAGCCGTTGTTCCTACCTGCATTGCATTAATAATGCATTGAAGATGCTTGTAGATAAGTGATATCTATGTTCCTAGGTGCACAGGGAATACCTCTGTATTGATTGTATTTAAATGTAAATAAAGATATTCTATGCCTTACTTTGTATTGCACTTAGCAGTAGCTATTACTGAGTGCACCAGCACATTCGTCTTCTAGTGACTGAGTGATCCATTTATCTTGCATCTCTCTCTTCTCCACACAACAAATCATAACATCTGATTACACTCTACAACTACAACATGCTCTAATATATTTTGCTAATTGCCATGCTACATCCTTGCTATTTCTCTTCCGCGTCAATACTCTCAATTCATTCCGCATTCCACAAAGCCGCTACCGCTATACCGCTCTCACCGGTTTGTATTTCACTCACTTCAAAGTTTTCAGTGTTTGACAATTTGACGTTCCATTCCTTAAAGATATGAAGACAAATTCTGAACTGGTTCTGCTGCAATGAAGTTTTAAGATGTCAGAGAAGGAAATTAAAATCGTTTTGGTAAGTAATAGTCGGGATAGAGAAATTAAATCATTTTTGGTTAGTGAAAAATACAATTATTGAAATTCTTAAAATCTTGATATCAACCAGCTGTCCGCTGTCGTAGCATACCGTTCTACTTCCAGATTCAGATATCTTACTTAGTTAAATGTGGAGATCATAACATTTTCTTCATAATACCACACATCAACATCTTTTAGGAATATTTTTACATTTTAGAAAGCCTAAAGTTGGGAATCCCCTATAGTGTTTCTGTTTATTTTGAATCATTGATTACTAAAATTATTCTACGAAACAAGGACTGTTTGGGGTTTGTTTAACGGAAAATGTTGACATTGTACTGTCAATATAGCAGTTGGGATATAATTTTTACCTCAAAGGGGGACTGCCATCCCTACCCAAAAAATTACACTGGGTTGGAGTGACAATAAAAGAATGGGCTGGAGGCACAAAAAATCGACGCCAGCGCCAGCATATTCTAGGAATTAATTTGGAATATTTTTCCAGTGCCAGAGGGTGCCAACGTATTTTAAGGATTTTTCTCTGGGCCAACATATTTTAAGGATTTTTCCCTGGGCCAACGTATTTTAAGGATTTTTCCCTGGGCCAACATATTTTAAGGATTTTCCACATGGGCCAACATATTTTAAGGATTTTTCCTTGGGCCAACATATTTTAAAGATTTTTCCCTAGGTAAAAATATAATATTAAATGTTTGCACCGAAAAATAAATTAGATTATCTATCACCGAAAAAATATTGCGAGTGTTTTGTGGACGTATCCTCTTAATATTTTTGTATTACAATACTTTTTCTATAAACAAGCAGTTTGTAAATAAAATTCTGAAAGAACCTTCGTCGTAGATTAGAAAGACAACTAAATCGCGTTGGCCGGTTGGCCATTGTCGGCATAAATTAATTTCGTTTTTGTCGAGTTAATGCGAGAACGATTACAAGAAACACAAATAAATCATTATATAGCAATTGTCTGTGTTTATGAATGAATAGGTGCATGTAATGCATATTCATGCAATGCAATTAATTTTAGTATGTAATGCAGTCCAAGGACAAGGGTATTTATGATTTGACTATGTATGACTTTTACAAATGGTAACACGTATTGTGCACACCTAGCACCTCGACAGAATCGGCAAAATCAGCATTTGATGGCATGTAATGAAGTGTACTAATGTACTAAGCAGTAAGTAACAGACCTGCAGGCAAGCTGTAATGTCCCCTAGCAAAGTCACCCGCTGGCCAGCGAAACATTCACCCGACAAAAATGCAAATAAT
>JABASH010002611.1:0-19445 GCA_019776445.1 Tomocerus maximus | reverse complement strand
TGCATTCATCCTGAAAAAACTCCCATCATCATTACACCACATCACGTAAATGTAGAAGTGCGAGTGGATGCAATTGGGATGGGTAGCTTTGGACAGAATACATCATCGGAAAAGAATGCAGTGATTTGTATTCCAGTAGAGTATTCTCTTCTGAATTATAAACAGCACTCAAGGATCTAGTCCACTCGTAGACGTGGCCGTATGAATAACTAAGGATTTATGATTCAGCCTACGATAAGTATTAGCTATTCATCTTTGCATAGTGACTATGTGTGGAGTGAGTAAATATCTACAAATTATTTGTATGCAGATGAATTAGCATTCGAAGGTGAAAGAAATGTGTGATTCTCAAGCCCTCTTTGCGTTGGTGGTATATTTATTGTTGCATTATGTTGATATATTTAAGTGGAAATCCTATGCAAGAACGCAGTGAGAATTAATAGAATGAATTCATCATCACATGCTGCACCATTCTTTTCTTGTTAGCTATCTTGATCATCTATAGCTATTTGGTGCTTCAATGAATGTTGCTAATGCTATGTAGTCACTTTTTATGCAACATGTTACGAGTCCTACGTATGATGGTAATAAAAGTTCGTATTAACACATCTAGGACGTGCAGGGTAATAACCATTATGAAAATGCTAATCACAATATTCATAGTGAAACAATGCATTATTGGCCGTACAATGGCATACTGCCCTGGCCTAAAGTTCAATTCAAATCTTTCACGTACGTAATACGATTCATTGAAATTCAGTACAACATTTTGTTTCTAATTTTATTATGAGAGTAGGTGACCATATTAATGCGAGCCTATCTTAAGTGAATTCTGGTCACTACAATTTAGGGGTATTAACTAATTAATTTTCGTAGTATCTTAATTTTATCCTCATTAATTGGTTTACCACTTTATAGGGATGACGAAGCTGTCTGTCCGTTTTCACAATAATTCAAAAACGGATTTAGACAGTCCGTTCAATCTTTCATTACATGGTGTAACGTGACGTGGTACGTTTTCTTGACCATTGTAAACCACTTTGCTATAGTACATCCGTGTTAACAGGGTTTATTTAGTCGAGTTCTAGTGAAATAACAACTCCGCAATTGATATAAATGTGAAATGATATTTACGCATGAAAAGGAATTATAGATGAGTAGGATTATTCGATAACGCTGAGGAGCACGCAGAACATTAGTAGTATATTGGCATGTTACAGAAAAATTAGATTGACAAAATATGCTAATTAAAAGGAGCCAAAGGTCTCTATGTTTAGCTACCGAGTTTTCCATCTGAAAAGCTGTCAAAATTTTTATGCACTTCTGAAAAGTTTCAACGTGCACAAGGGAGTCGTTGCCGAAAACGTGAAAACTTAGAACTTTCGTTACAAACTCGTGATTCGTGATGTTTCCTTGAAACACATGGTAGCACACAGGGCAGACTTGTACTTTTGCAAAAGTTGCAGACTCTGGAAGAGAACAAGAACAAGATTATAATGCACATTCATACGTTTGGCTAAAATACTACTGTTGCGACTACTTTAAGTGTAAATAACATTTCACTTGGCATTTTTTCGAAAGAATTAGTATTTCATTGTGTAGTTACTTGCTAACGTATGGAGTGGATAAATTTTTGGAGGAAGATCTGAATGTTAATTTTAAATGGGTTTTTCGATTGATTGTCCAAATTAAAAATTAAGACTTGGAAATTAACAATTCAACTCAATTATTAATTTTGTTAGGTAGTATTTAATGTTCATCTGCATGAACCACACATTGCTGCAGTACAGTCACTAGTAGTCAGTAGCCACTTGTCACATCATGAAAACTTTAAGATGGATGGATCATATAATGTCTACTTCACTTTTGATTAGTTTCAATCATACTCTCTTACGAAACAAACAGTAAACTATGTTATTTAAAAACAATGTCGATGATTTATGTAGTGAATTGAGTCTACTTTATATGCAGGACAAGCACTGCAGAGCACTTATGTAATATACGTATAGGTTTGCATATAACTTATGATATTCATATAAACTGTACACATCAATATAACATCCAATTGTCTACTAAGTAATAGTTGGTTGGTGATAGTAAGTAGTAATACGCGATGAAACCTAGAATCATGGTCAGAATTAATCACTGAGTTTGACGGACTGAATTCTCTTGACTTGCTGTCTGTCCAAATGAGACATGGAGGAAGGAAGTCAAGTCAATGCTTAACATTTTACTATTAAAGTAAAGTATAGCTGGTCAGGAAACCTATTTGTGTTATCGCAATCACTCTACAGAACAATGTACACTCTACTCTGTTCTCATTCCCTGACTAATACAAGTTACAAAACATATATTATCATCCAAATTAATAAATAATATTTATATTAATACGAATCCTACAACCAAGATATCTCAATATCCGCCCACATTTGACAGAAAATTAGCACTGAAATTCTAATTAAGTTAATTATTCCTGAAGATTAGTGCTAAATCAAAGGATTGTGGTTGTTAAAGCTAATTTCATGGCTAGTTCCACCAATGAATCATGAAACTGGACCTTGGACTCTTGTCTTGAACTATTTAAGATGTTTACATATTTTATGTACTTCAATCCTGACAGGACTCAACGTTTGGTAGGGGAGAATTGGGTTATGATGTAAGTATAAGAAAATTCTCGTATTTGTTTAAATCGACAAGTTTTATTTGTTTAAGTTCTGTTTAAGTCTTCAGATTATTACGAGCATAGATTAGATATCTGTAAACACGTTGTAATGTTAGACGAATATGGTTTTGTAAAACATTTATTAACATTGTTTTCTAAATAAGTAGCAGAGATAACTGACATTAAGTATTCTGAAAACATCAACACATAGTTGTTGGTGTAACGGATGGTAGCTCGTTTGATAAGTGGACTGAAGTTGGTATGGTGTAAGCCGGGGTTGTTATGATTTTGCGGTCTGCGACTCCTAGCAGTCGGTGTACTTGTGCTGGGCTGGTTGCTCTGTTTTGGTGAACGACGACTGTGTCGTGGAGAGAGTGAGGAATGCTATGATACTGTTTCTAAGCTGGACTGGAGAGAGACGAAGTGATCCAGCTCGGTTCGTTTAGTTCCCTTTTGCCTTTTGCTAAAAGAACTTTGTGCTCCATTCTGTATATTAAATCGTGACGAGTAGAGTTGAGTTGTAGGGAGGAGTAGTCTAGTGTAGTCTGTAAGTAAAAAGTAAGTAGCTGACAATATTGTGTCTTTCGTCTGTTCTGTGTTGTTATTTGCACTTTAGTGCGCTGCCCTGTAGTTTCATTGCTAAATTTATTTATTCTTCAAGTGCAGTACTTTTAGTACCTATGTAATTCCACTTTGGATTGTTATACAGCTCTACCAAATAATATTCTCGTGCAACAACAGTGTGGTTTAGATTTAGATATAGATAGCAGTGTGGTTACTGGTTTGGTGGACAGTAGAAAAGAAGTGAGATACAAAAATACAATAAGAGTCTATTGGATATGAAGAAGCATGGTACATATAGACTTGAGTGAACTGCACAAGTTCAAGACAGACATTTGGAATTCAAGTTGTATGTAATCACAACAGAAAGGGTAAGTGTTGTCCTTGTATTTGTACCTACTAATACTAGTTACGTGTGTTGTGTATGTATCTATTTGGTTGACTTGACTCGAGTAGAGAAAAATTGCAATCTGGTGGGTGCTTGTTCTCCTGTCGCTTGCTGATCGTCCCAAGATTAGATAGCAGAGAGAAAGGAGAGTAAAAAGACCCATATTATATTACTCGACTCTTTTCCTCTGATGATAATACATTCTGTAATGTGGAATTGCAGTCTAGTCAAGTTAGTTGTAAAGAATGAGGAGAAAAACGAGAGGCGGTACATACTTAGGAGATCTACAGACACAACAGTATGTATAGGGTATATATAGGCACAATCCGAAAAGCCGAAAAGTTGCAGAAAGGGAGTGTTGGCACGTGTTGAGAACTTTTATGCATTGCACATCTCATCTCATCGCGAGTCAAGTCAAGCCAAACTATCTCTCCTCCACAACAAAACAGACTAAAGAACACACAACTAGAAATGTAGCAAAACAGAAGAGGATCCAGTAGAGTGAGCAGAGTCAGAGGAGAAGCAGCAGCAACGCTAACCCAACTATTATTCCCTTTCCCCATCCATAAAAGTGTGTGTCCTATGCGTGCATTCTATCTGTGTGCATGATGTTCCTTCGGATGTTGTGGTGTAAGTGTGCTCATATCAACTTAACTCTATAGAAACTTAAATGCTAAACCAAACACTATCTCTAAACTCTTTAGCTTTTGCACAACTTGAGATTTTCTGATTCTACACAGGAAAAGGAAAGAATCTCTTCGACCAAATAGACCTTCGTCTCTTGTCTCCCCTTCTAGTGCGTGAGAGTGTGAGCAAAGTCAAAAATTAAATCACTACAGCACACATCCTACCGTTTCGTGGTGCCCAACATACCTTAGTCTTACAGATTACTACATACTACACATACCGCTAACTTCTATAGACAAACTTCCTTATTACTCTAACTTCAAAAGAGAGTGAAAGGAGTGCACAAGAATTTCCTTTGCCCAACCCAAAAGAAAACAAGGTAAATACCAAGAAAATACCAAAAACCCCTTTTGCCTGCATCAGTCACTGTTTTCTAATTTTATATATAATACTGTATTTACAGTAATAATGTATGTAGGTAGATAACTAATACTAGTTTTGGTGTTTGTTAAAAAACCGTTTAGTTGACTCAGTTAGATTGCATAATGTAGGATATTATAGTATTTTTATTTACATTGCGACTGAGGCAAAGTATTTTTCCCGATCTGGCTTGACTGAGTGAACGTGTTTTCCGTTTACAGTTACAAGTTACGCGGAGAAGTCGTAGTAAAAGTTAAAAAACTATAAATCTCCTTTAAAAAGTGTGTGTCTTGGTTCGGATAAGTTGTCTTCGTCGGTTACATAAGATAACTTGGGTTTCCTTTGAACGTAGATAGTTGAAGAAAACTTAAGGTGTGAAAACCCAAAGAAATTCGGTGAGTTGCTAAACTATTTTCATTGTTGTTTTAGTAGTAGCGCTTGATACTTGATTTTCCAGTTGAAGGAAATACAGGCTGTTAGGAAAACGGAATGAGTGATCGAAATACCGAGTATTCTCCACAGTCACATCCTTCGGCACTGCTAGGAAATTGCGTATTTTGTCAATGTAACTAAATATTTTGTAGGTTCGTTTTATAGTGTTATGATTTTGGCCAAATGGTTGGTGGTCAAATAGAGGATGAATGGAGCTACTGTTCTGCGTAATTTGTTTGCATATGAGACTAGCTCTGCAGTTTTTATATACATCCGGCATCCGGTATTGTAGGTGTTAAACTGTATATTTCTCTGTCGCTCGTGCTGGAAATTTAGACGTCTGACCCGATAAACTATTTCTTATCGTTCCCAGACACGAAATTAATTTTCTCGAGAAGCCATATGACTCTCTACCCTATAAAAAGCGACAAGAAATCCTTCTATGATTGAAGACGCATTTACGCTGTCTCAGATTGGATCCTATAACTTCAGTTATATAACTGGCGAAGAATAATACTGTTGTTTCAGTGTTTACAGATAAATATCTTTCTCGCTTGTACATTTCACAAGAAACGTTTATAGTGTCGATGCAATTCAGTTTGGCTATTTTTAGTGTCGGCAATAAAACAACAGTAGACTCACATTTTACTATACCTGCTGCATGCAGTATATAGCAAGCTTTTTGGCAGCCACTGCTACTTCTATTTATCTTCCCGTGAGAATATTGTCAGAGTTCCACCTCCTTGTTTTCTTGACCGAATGACAAATGCCTTTATGATGAAAACATAAATCTTTCCACTGTGGCAGAACAAAGCAACAGCATTTTACCAAAGTCAAAGCACAAGAAAACTCTTATTTTCTACGTGCAACATTAATGTCTTAATTCCAGTCCAAATAGTCTTCCCTAAATGTATACAAACTTTTGAAATGTTTAGTCAAAGCTACTGCGTTCTTAGAAAATCTTCGTCCAATCTATTTTAAGCACAGTGCGGGTCAACTTGTAATTTTACATTTTATTATGCCTGCCTTGTTTGATAACAATAATATTGTCAACTATTTTACATGTAACGTATCTATGAAATGTAAAAACAGTAGCAACATTTACATCGTGATTAATATTATACTATTTTATTTGCTAACTCACGTTGTTTGGATGCAATTAAGCTAGAAACGTAAATGTTAATTACACCACTCCAGTAGTAGATAAGAAAAGACAGGTTTTACATTAGCGCATCTGCATATTCAGATTGAGCTATTTACGGAAAGCAAATGATATTTTCCCATCACCGTCAATACAAATGCAAGAAATATCGAAATGTGAAAGATAATAGAAAAATCAATTTCTGAAAGTTTAGCACGAAATTATAAAGTTGGAAAGTTATTAATACACCAACTACAGTACATAAATATAGAAAAGTGATAAATATAGCGTATTGAATCTGAAGAAGCTATTTACTGAATGCAAATGATATTTTACGAGTGTGCCATCACCGTCAGTACAAATTATTCGATTAGTAACGATACTGAGTATGGTGAGTGAAGAAGTGTTTTAAATAAGTTGCTTAGATGCTACAGTATTATAGTACCACACTAACTCATCAGGAATATTAAACTCCTATATAGTTCGCACACTTCCAGAATGAGATTGGTTTGGCAAGTCGTTAGTTTAAAGATATTCGATGTACTTAGGTAGCTAATCGTGAGTAGTTAAGTGAAGTGAGTGTTTTTAGTTCTTCTTTATGTGCGTACACTATTTTTTCCTGTTCGAAATGACATTGTTAGAGTCTCGGTATGAAAATGGTTGAATTCTGCTTCCCAAGAGTGACACTCAGGAGGCTTGGTGTAAGGATGAGATTCAAAGCTGTTTTCTATGATCCAGTTTAATGACAAATCGTTTACAGTGATGAATACAGTCCATTAAGCCCATTTGACAACGCATTCATTTTCTCTTCTTTTCTTATGGCAATCCTCTAGCTCACATAGCCATCACTAGAATTGAATGCTTGTCGTTCCATTTTATAGCATAGGGTATCCGACTGACATATCAGAATAACATAGGAATGTCAATTCAGAGTCAAGTCTCGAGTTAAGTCATTGGAAGAACTATCTAGCTATACTACTCACAGATTCTTATCTTCCCATTCCGCACAAAGGAAAAAGTTCGACGCATAACCAGAAACCACTCATCTTTAGAAGTTGACGCATTGAATGCAATGACTCTCTCTATGTACATGGATTTTCTTGTATTGCATAAGTGTTTTAGTCGAAATATACTATTTACACTTGCATATACATATATAGTATCACAATGGGTAGGTAGAGCAATACAATTTAGTTTGTCGTAGCAAAAGCCATTTTTGTCCATTGCGAATTCGATTGAGGAGAATTGAGTTCAGTGGAAATATAGTGTGGCTGCTTTGAGTTGCTCTGTGTGTGCAGACTCTGCAGACTCTGAAACTATGAATATCATCAAAAGGAAAGTGTGCAGATAATATATCTGATACTATAAAGGAAAATGATTTTGCTTTATAGTTGTGTACATTGCTTTGGATTTGCTTTGTTGCAGGAAAGTCTATTCTGTTTCGTTATATGAAAAAGATGAGATGAAATACGATAAGAATATTACTTCACGCTTGACTAGCTTTGACTGGGTCTTTGTGAAGCGGCTTTTGGCATAGAAAAGCTTTTGTTCAACCTTCCAACTCTTTGATTTGGATTTCGGACTCTTTTGCCAAAAAACTCTTCATATAAGTAGGTAGATAGTCACATTACTTACTGACATCCTTCTACAGTGACTCACTTGATATACATCTACCTCCGCTCACTCACACACTATTGTATCATCTATGTATAAGCGATTATTTCCACCAGAGATCTTTGTGTCTTCCAAATCTATATTTTATATATGAAAATATAGCCAAATGGTTAGTGTGGGCAGTGGATAGAGAAAGAGGGAATTAGGTTCACTTTCTTTTTCTATATCAAACGCATACCTAGCCTAAGGATTGTCCTTACAATTTCTGCTCAGTTTGGAAATGCGACATGACATGATCAATTACATCCTTTTAGCACAGAACAGACCATTTCCAAAATGCGATTCATTCAAAAGAACCTTTTTTAAGTTTTTGCCCTTTTGACTTTCCACTTCCATTGGGTGTCTTTTCAGAACTTACTGATTCTGATCATGATGCGTGAGTACATGTTTGGCAGATAATCTAAAAGGAATTTCGTGGATTTGATTTCAAAATACTCCGATTTACGGTGATGATGTCAAGTTGATGTGAAGATGTGCGTGCTATAATTTTGAGAACGGGAACATGGAAGAAATAATTATCAGACAAGGTTTATTGGGTGTTGGCATTTAGGATGACAAACCGTTAATTGCTATCTGTAGTACGGGTTTTTGTTTATTAGGAGAGAGTGGTCTGGATTTAAGTTTGGACATAAATATTATGTTAGCTGATGTCTCATGTGGATGTGGATGATATGTATCGTGGTATTATGAGTTGAGAACGAGAATTATGGGACACAATTCCATTAAGCAATTACAGTCGTGCAAATAAAATCCTCATGTTGCAAGATGAGTAAGTATATTTCAGGAGCAATAAAAGCAGTTAGAATCTGTAAATCAGTGCGTATTCATAGGTATGAATGGATGAGTTAGTTTTGGGCTGCTCTTCTCAATTCGTCTCCCCACTGCTGCTAGTGAGGCATAGGCCAGCAAATATTTTACGGTCTTTGCGAATTTATTTGACAATTTCTGCCGAGTGTTGTGAGCAAAAAATAGTAATTTATGAGGTTCTTCCCTTTTGAGCTAAGACAGCTCTGCGTGCCGCTTTTTGCGTGGTGAGGATTCAACTTGCGATTTTTATTGCGAAAATGTGTACGGAGGAACATAAAGTCTTGTTCGTCTTTGGAGATTATGATGAGATATTTTATTGTGGTTCCTAGTTCCCATTTATAGGATTCTGAGGTATTCGTAAGTAGTGCTTGCCCCTACTTCCCCAACATTATCTGCTTGCACTACACAATTCATAAGGGACATTATTTGTTGCATTGTACCTAGTAGATCTAATGGGACTTCCCAGACGATATTATTACCACAGCCATCAGAGATATACAAAACAGACTGCTGGCCAGACCCGTCTCGGCTCTGTTTCGTTATTCATACACTCTGGGAGCAAGTAATTTAATGTTAATGTTTTGATGTTTGTGCGGTAGGAGATGCGGAGGAGCACGGCTAAATAAATCATTTGAATTCTCTGAAGCACCAAGAATTTTTACGGACTTTCTTGTTGTTCGCGGAAGAAAGATAGCAAACAGCGAAAAACACGGAGGCAGATTAAAGCTTACGATTAGGAATTTTTCCAGTAGAATAAGCTAGACATTTGCATTGTGCCATTCATCCTACCCTCAATCCATGTGTTCCATTTTTTATACACTTTGCAAAGCAGGGCGGTTTTTGTAGTGGGAAATGCTGAGTCTATGGCCTGCTTTCAACTGCGTGTGATGCGAAATAAAATTTGGACTTTGGTATTGCATGTGTAATGAATTCGGCTCACATACTACTTTTATATTCGTGGGAAAGCAATGCCATAAGAATGAGCAAAGCCCTAAAATATGTAGGTTGTTCTGTGCTCTCTGGTATGACTTCTAAGAGAAAGGGTTCAAGAACCCAAGTAAAACTATTTATGTAGGTAAATTCAATAATGAAAAGAAAGTCGGTCTCCGAAAGTGAATTTTTGCAAATAAAAGGTTTAGTATGTCTTAGATGGCAAAAGGTCGTTCCAATAAACTACATAGGCACAGGCATACCTACATACACAAGTAACATAATTTAGTTCACCAGAGAAAGTTCAGTTCTGTTGATAAGACAGACATTCTAGGTAGTAAAATAAACTGCGAAGGGAGTTGGACGGGTTTTCTTCACTCGCAATACAGTTACAAGTCCCATTGTTCTCTTTCTGTGGATGTTGAATGTTGCAGAAAATCTAATGGAGCTTTGCCCCCGCATTTTCATTAAATTAACCTCACGTTTCAAGTTTGAAAAGCTGAACAATAAGAAACCGACATTAAAACACAAAGAATCTCCCTAAGATTAGAAAACTTTCTGTTTCAACATGTTTTAGAAGACATAAAAATCTATGGAGCTACTTAGTATACATAGAGAGAGGATAAGCAGGTAGACACTACAAGGCTTAACAAGCTACACTAATGTTCTCTTCCGGAATCATTTCACAGAACTTTAATTTGGCTCTTTCTACCAACTCATCCATTCATTACATGACTGACTAAACGAAATTAGGGCAAGACCCAACAAAGCTGTTCCGCTCAATTCAGTCAGTTAGGTCTGTCTTGCTAATGCAATTCGACTCTTCTCAAAAACAGCTTTTCTCATTTGCTTTTCCTGGCTAAAACAGCCTTTCCTAGTAAACCCATTTGTTTCAGGTACCGATATTCAAGACTACGCAGTTTCGAAGGTGTACTTAGCTACAGCTAGCTCCTACAACAGATATGCCCTTGTTTGATTGAACTGGAAGTTGAGTTACTTTTCTCGAGTCCAGTTCTGCCTTGGCCCGTATCATCCAGAATTTCATTGTTCTCCGTGCCATGCCACAAGGAAGCTTTTTAGGTTAATTTAGCAATATAAACTCCTCCTTCTTTTATCTTCATGTCTCCGTAGCCTAAACACAGAATGGAATATGCATTGATGATATTCAGAACCTTGACTATATTATTATGACATCCTTCCTGTTTTCAGATGCCAAGAGAAAGTTTTAACTTTAGTTCACTGTACTTTCGTCCGATCGAAATTGCTAAAGTGAAAGCAATCTCTTTGCACTCTCTTGATAATTCGACTTATGTAGTACAAATCAATGGTATTACATTACATGCTACTAGATAGCAATAGCAAACATGATTTCCATATGTCATTGGCATCAGACACCCCCGCCTAGTGTCCTGATACATTTCTTGTCTGGGTTTGGCCATTTTTCACTGTTTTTATCTAATTACAGTATGCAAGTGCATAACAATGAAACTATCAATGTGCATAACAATTTCTCTATTTTTTGTCAATACCATATTCACTGATCTTCCATCTGCACTTTTCACCAAATTAAGACGAACAAAATTTTGGTGGTAGTGGTGATCTTTTTAGACTGATGTAGTAAATCAGGTGATAATTTAGGTTAATTGGTGGTTGTAAGTATCACTGGTTATAATTTTGGGGACTCTCGCTGTTTCATTTGTGTCCCTATAGTCAGCAGCTGTAGACAGAGAATCTTTTTGCCTCTGACATATAGTGGACTTGGAGGTGTACTGCGTAGTAGTATTTCGACTCTGCCAACATAAGTTTCTTTCTATTAGTGTAATACTTATTGAATTGTTACTAATAGAAGAGATAGTTGATGTGATGGGTACATGTACATGTATTAAATGTTCATGTACTTCTCCAACTGGGACCAAAAGTTTCCGGAAGAGTTCTCATTTAAGCTAATGGAAGTTACCTTAACACACAATCATCCTATACATAATAAATTCTGCGAACCATTTGCACTTTGCTAGAGGCACTACCTACCGACCGACATTGCATACCTCCTTCCAATATACACGGAAACCGATACGGAACTCCAAAATTTATCTGGGGAAGTAGTCTCGTAACTTAATTCTGCCTGCCTTCTATTGCGTCCATTTCTCTTCCATATTTGACATCAATAAGTGAACCTGTGTCTGTTACTGGCACAATTTGTATTTGCCAATCTAATCTTCGCAGTACAGATAAATCTGTTGAACAAAATACAGAATTCCAATGTTTAATTTACGTTTAGACAAAGTTTAGGTTTGTTCTGAAATGTTTTTCAATTTCATACTAAAAACACCAATTTGGCAAATTAGATTCTTTCCTGGAATTACAAAGTAAAACTTTTCGCATTTAAATACTTAACGCGTTTGATACTTTCATTTTCAAAGAAGCATCTTTCCGGAACCGGATCTCTGTTATCTCATTATATGATATTGTTTGATGAATCATTTTTAATGAATTGTTGCATCGCCTGATGTACCCGCTGAATAAAATGATGTACAAGCTGTTGGATGTCAAATCTGTTCCTGTTAGCAGTAGAACGTATTCCACTATTTGCATTCATTCATCAAATGTGGTTCCAATGTTTTCATGCAGTTGTCTGCACTCATATCCCATTGTATCTTCTTGTTTCCCCATTTACGTCAGATCAGATCAGATCAAACAGAATGTAATCCTCTGACTGTCGGACAGGCTGACGTGACGGCTTCACTAGTGGTAAATAGGGACGCTTTGTAGTTACAGCATCCAATTTCCATGCAACCAAATGTGTCTGCACTCAAGTTGTGCTTGGCTTGTTTTTAATATTTATTTCTGTTCAACTGGACATGAATGCATCCAATGTAGTAGTTGTTTTTAATTTTCACAAGAAACTATTTCCTAATCAAACCGACGAGAGCATCTGACTTTGTCTTGCTTGAATGTATGAATGCTGAAGTATGTGGTGTCTTATTGTTAGTCCTTTTATTTGTAATACGCAATCTTTCTGTGACTGTTCTGGCTGTGAATTAATATTTTGTGAACAGAGAGCAGAATGAATGAATGAATTCTGAGAATGCACTATTCTGCATATTGTGAAAGAGCTAGATAGGCTTAGGCTTCGAAATTAAATTCGTATTGTGTATTGTACATACGTACTTGTGCAGTTGACAGTTTGTACAATTGAAATCTATGCATTGATACGGGTACTATGTCATCATAGAGTATTATATTATGTGAGTAGTAATATGTCATATACTCACTGTAGCGTGTAGTTTGCATATTTAGATGGATTTATGGGCTTAAGAGGAAAGTCAACAAAGCAAAAAGTATTTTGTGTATATGAATGTCTCCGTAGAGCTATTAAAACCGTCCATAGACATATACTTACTTAGTGAAAATAATAATTCGTAGATACATGCCTAGTTTGCACATAGCTAAGCATTCATAGAGCCTGCAATAATTCATAGAGAGCGAGTTTATGTTATGTAATAGTAATAAATAGCAGAGTTAGTGGTGTATGTAGAGAGTGTAGCCAACCAACGAGGAAATTCAATATCCGTTTCCTACACGCAAAAGCGATATGGCATCACATTTTCATCACATCACTTACTATCTTGTCCTCTCATCTACAAACTATGTGTGCTATGAACGGAATGAAAGTACTTAGTTAAGTAGCACGGCTACCCGCCAGACGAGTGCAAATGCAAATGTCCGTTCTTATGTAATGCATTTCTATGTCAGTGCGAAAATACATTAGCTCTGTTTATAATGCATAAATATTGTGCTGTAGCACTTCCAGTTACACGTATCACGTCCTCCGTACACACGTTGCCCAAAACTTGATACAGCTCCACTGTTTTCATTTTATATTCATACCAAACTACTTATAACGTAATACCTACTGTTTTCGGAGTATTTGGAGAGGCAGAGTCGACTGAGACTCGCGATAAACGATACAATGTTAAAGAGAACGTATGTAATCTGACTTTAAAGCAAAGGGTTCCTATTTCATTCGACTTCACTCACATCACAATCAGTTCTATTCTGTCTGGATTTCTCTCCCTCCTGCCCTTAGCACTCGATTTGGCTGCCACTAGCCAAACTCGAGAACATTCACAAACTGCAAAGTGAAGCAAACCTTTGGGTTTTAAATTCCGTTTCGTTTTCATAGCATTTTCGTGTTTCTCGGGATTTCGTTCCGAACTGCCTCTCGGCCATTTACTTGTAAAGCAAAACTCCCTAAGAGACTTCTCAATTCTCCTTTTATCTCTAGAATACCAAACCTTTGTGTGGTCCTAGTATGCAATGCCCTGTTGTGTACGCCAATAAATATACAGTTCAGCTCAGTGTTCGTGGTTCATGTTTATAAATATTTCTAGGTTCACGTGCGAAACTCTACGCAACAATAAATAACCTTAAACCTATAGCAAATAATAAGTAATCACATATTGTAAATTGAGTGTCTATGTGTGTGAGAAGCTTAAATTCTGTGGTTTTCCTTCGAGATGAAGTGTCGTTGTCGTCTTCTGCATATAGGATTTCCGTTTTGATTCCCATGTCTAGGAGGATTGCATAAACAACTCCTGTTTTCTGAATCAAATGAGATTTGATGTGATGTAACGTAACGAAAGGTAATTTAAAGGACAATATTTCATACGCTTTCGCATTGGAGACAGTTGTGTCATGTCTTGTCTGTTCTCCGCATCTATGCATTTACATTTCTGAATGTTCATATCAAAGTACACTGTGCACATCTACTAACCATGTAGATGCTCTTTACTGCCAAAATCCCTTCCACGAGAGATTGAAATTGTGAGCAAACATTAAATTTTCTTTGCATGTTGTTCTGTATAGGTATTAGAAATCCTACGCATGATGTTTGTGCTGTACCAAAACTTATTTACATTAGCATGGACCCACTGGTAATGTAAAATTGTTTTACTACGGCAATCTGTAACATCATGCCATTCGTGCCTCCTACATTAATACAAATACCACAGGAGCAAATGTAAACCTACAAGCAAGTGGTTTCCTTCGTTGTGTTTCTTGCGTGTCCGTAAATTCAGAGCTGTACTCAATCCAAAGTAACAAATTCTGTACAAATGCAAATATAATGTGTGTGTGGACTGATAGGGGTATACCTATTATAATTGCTGTGGTTTGACTTGCCATTTCTTGGTTAAAGCCCAATTTAACAGTGTAAGTGCAGGTA
The DNA here is from genome assembly GCA_019776445.1 of Tomocerus maximus. Classification (NCBI taxonomy): domain Eukaryota; kingdom Metazoa; phylum Arthropoda; class Collembola; order Entomobryomorpha; family Tomoceridae; genus Tomocerus; species Tomocerus maximus. Next base: position 4,579 of record JABASH010002611.1, on the reverse strand, counting down.
TTTATGTCTGCATGTAAAATGCTAATGCGTGGGTATGCACTGCTATTTTAGCCAACATATACTAGTGTGTAGCGCTGTGTGTTATTAATATTTTGTTTGTTGCTCTCTTTCGGTCAAGTACCTCATATTTCACTTTTCTCTGGTGCAAAGTTGCAAGGCTTACGTTTCTTTCCTTCGGCATCACCAAAAAAACCCATGAGCTTAGTGATTGAGACTGTTTTAATTAGTTTGACCTTTGTTCGTCCGCCAAAGTTATATTTACATTAAAATTTCGTAGAAAGACTTTTATGGCAGTATGTCGTGTGCCATACTCTACCAATTAGAGAACGACTCTTGTACCCTTTACGCCTGTCTTTCCCCGAAAGAATTTTGCATGGGCGTTCGTTTCTAATAAACTGAAAATTAGTCTGTTCTATGTAGTATGCTATTGAGCTTTGCTCAGAAAAGTTTCAAACACTTTTAGGCTATATAGTAGTCAACCTACATTTATGGCTCTGTCTTGTCTGGTTTGTGCCGTGTGAAAAATTGCATGTGCTCTTGAGTTGAGGAAGGGTAGTTTACATTTACGCCAGTTTCCTTCCTTTCGGCTTTGTTTACATCTGAGTCTGGGAAATTTGCAAAAAGCTAGAAAAGGTATGCATATGATAAATAGGGTTGTGTGTATGTTGATACATAATAATTGGCATGTTTTATCAAACCTACTTCGAATTTGATACTGTGACTTTGTCTGGGTGGGTGTTATCTCTTGGTTCGCGTGTACTACTCGCTATTTTTCAGAGTGTGTATCCATGTAGTGTTATACCGGTAAGTGCTGTAATGTGTCATGCTATCCATTACTCACATCGTACATTGATAATAAACAAGTGTAGAGGCTAAGCAAATTTTCAAAGTGCAGGATGTGCCAAAAATAAATATAATGACAGAGAGCACCAAGTTCGTATGTTCACTTGCAATTGCAATAACGCGAGCAGACTCTGTGCATGCCATATGGTCATAGCGTAAGTACGCCAACAACTGTCGAATGTGAATGCTAATTCAGACTGGAGTTCGCAATAAAAACAAAGCAAGGTAGCGCAGTTCAAACTCACAGACGGCTTTTTCACTGTGATAGATTACAACTCTTAGCTAGCAAGATACGATATAGGTGAAGTGTGCATATAACCACCCACACTTTACTAAAATCAGCGTTCACACAGCTATCAAGTGAAATCTCCCTAAAAACACAAAACCAAATGTTACTATTTACTTTATACAGCAGAAAGAGTCGAATGCATCAGATTTACATGCCCTAGCCTAATGTAGAGCACAGGCAGAGGACATAACTCTTACCCAAGTGAGGCAGGTTGCTTGACTTGGCTTTTACACTGTTTGCCAAATGTAGTAACGAAAGCAAATGCATGGCGTAATGGAAAATAGATTATGGCAGTTAAACTTTAACTCACTTGCACTAACAGACACACTCCACGTTAAAGAAGAGTTGAGTGAGATAATGACGAAACTGCTTTTCCGACTGATATGATAATGATGACATTTGGGGAGCGACTGTTAGCGCTGGTGGAACTGCCAACATAGATCTCTCCTTCAAAATCTGCACAGACTGCAAACAAGATTCATTCACCCATTTATTAAGTTTCCTCATGTTTACCCGATTTTTCTTTCTCTGTTGCACTTCCTTAGTCTCGTGAGAGGGGATAACAAAATAAGTCTGTTTATCTTTGTAATTTATTCTTCCTTTGATAATTAACTTTGTTTACACAACTACAAAAGAAAACGATTTCTCACACTCACGCAAAAGGACTGTACAGTTCTGCAGTAATTTTATTTCCATACACAAACATGAATTGTGATTGTATTGTGAATCTTGCAGTTGTGTTTAAGCTATTGTTTCACAAATGATTACTACTACAAATATTTTGAAAAATGGCAAAACTTGTTGCTCGTGTTGCCTCATTGTTATCGTATCGTATTTATTCGTCTAATCTATAATATTTGACGAAAGACGACTCAGTTTAAAGTTGTTACCACCTCAATGTAAAATACGCCACGCTCAAAGTGTAGTATTAGGCGAAAGAAATCAATTTGCAACTTGGATAGATGTAAAATATTTGCCAATTACTTGCTCTAAAAGTTATTTGTGGTTTCACTATCTTATCTTGCAGTTCAGTGATTCAGTCGTGGTAAGTAGTATTTTGGTGACAATTGATTATGTACAACAACCTAGGTATCCCAATGTCATTCAATGACATTGTCATGAAGTTCATACACACTCGCCTTTACATTATATGACAGAAGGACGGATTCAGTAAAAATATAAAACCTGCACATAGATTTTAATTTTAGTGCTTTGCCCATTGTCCATTACTTCATGTACCTATTATTCCAATTAATATGTCAGCAGTTACATTCACACTAATTGTTAAGGATAATTAAATGGATTAGCACATAAACTGCATTATAGCTGCGGTATTGTGTCATTGATAACGTGTGACCAACATAATGACGGGTGCATTAATTTTTGTGGACACCTCTTGCTCCATTAATCATTTACGTCACTACACAATGCAGTATAATTAGCTGACCATAAAATAAGTCTTTATCTAAGCAGTAAATGAAGTATGACATGCACCCTAATAATAAATGAATGTGAAATGCTCTAAATACCGCAGGGCTGTCCGCAGAGGTTTTGTCCATGCCGAATCTACAATTGATAGCTGTTCAAAATTTAAACTATACTAGTTAGTACTAGTTATAGTAAGATATTTATTACGTAATTTTATTACCAATTGTCAGTTTCATAGTAGTTGACAAATGACACTCACATTATAACGTGGACGTGCATCCTTGTACAGTACCGCAACACAATACCTCGACACACAATTGGCAACTCTTTATGGCTTAAGTATTATAGCACAGCGTTCATATATTCTGCATTAGATTACAACTTGCCATAGTGGCATAGATAATAATATTTGAGTTCATTATCTTCCTTTAGGTAAGCTAGTTATAACTCAAAGAGACATACATAGCTCTGTACCGAAATTGAATTGTCAGTTTGCCAATTCTTTTTGTAATGTCAATATGCGATTGTAACGTTTAGTGTGTTGTAATACATAGTTTATGATAATTCCAGAAAAATAACATACTATTGTGTTCGTGTAAAGTACAATTGAAATTCTGGGAATAACGAGTGAGTGTTTCAACCTAACAAACCAAACAGAGATAATGGTGAACAAATAAGTGGGTTCTCCGTGTTAGTGCTACCGTTAAGAATGGTGGTTGGCACTGGGAATGTAATGCCACAATAATTAGAAGAATATATTTGTATTTCTAAAACAATTATTATCTTCAATAAAAGTAGCCATTGTATCCCATGAACCTACTGGAGTGTTGAGACAATACTGCGTAATGGACACTTTTTACTTTGTTTAGAAGTTGGTCGGAATTTAGTGTTGTTAATGTTGAGAAGTACATGTAGTGTTTGTAGATGGGTAAAGTAGCTCTTTTAACCAATTGTGTTTCGATTTTTCTCTCAGGCTAATGCGATAGAATAGCTTCCTCGGCTGAAAAAGGACAATCATCAGAAGAAAAGTTGGAAGCGGAGAGTACTGGAGTGTTGAGACAATACTGCGTAATGGACACTTTTTACTTTATTTGGAACTTGGTCGGAATTTCGTGTTGTTAATGTTGAGAAGTACATGTAGTGTTTGTAGATGGGTAAAGTAGCTCTTTTAACCAATTGTGTTTCGATTTTGCTTTCAGGTTAATGCGATAGAATAGCTTCCTCGGCTGAAAAAGGACAATCATCACAAGAAAAGTTGGAAGCGGAGAGAGCAAAGCAAGCCATTAGGCGCTTTATATTCTGTATAAAAGAAAGTTTCCTGTTGTGAGTTGAACTTCATCTCAAGATCAGTAAAATGGAAGAGGAGAATAACGAAGTGATTTGTGAAAGTGAGTCGGACGAGTCGGATACTGAGGAAGGGAGCACCAGCAACAAAAGTGGACCTCGGGACTCAAATGCCCTGCTGGACACATGGCTCGCCGAGCTGGACAGTCTTTCCACGGTAAGGACAGAAATTCTTTTGATCATTACCTCCATGTCCAGCCTGGAGGTTTATATGCTATAACCTATTTACTTAGTGCCCGCTAGAAATAGAGATACACGCATGATCTATAAATAGTATATCAGAAATAGATTTTGTGTTTTGAAGAAGTAGTTGCCATACTGTTGAGATAGCGTCGTAAAGCACAAAGAAAGCGTAAAATTGGACTTGCACTCTATCATTATTTCCACATCTTATAGTTTTCACGTCTTTAACTTGACCCTAATGTCTTGGAATACAAATTGATACGATGGAATTATGGATGAAAGTTTTTCCTCGCAGTAATAAGTCCATGAGGAAGGAAAACTCGGCCTGCTGTTACACTGGACAACTCAGCTGTGCTGTCCACTAACTCTTTCTTTGGCAAATGGTCGGACTTGTTAGAGTTCCTCGGGAGATTTCATTAAGAGAAGAGTTTATTTGCTAAATTAGAGAGAAAGTGACTGTTGCCATTACATTAGAGGGCCTAAAGTTGGTTT